>PVJH01006082.1:0-105127 GCA_004026705.1 Nesogale talazaci
CAAACCAAAAAACCCCCAAACTTTTTACGTGACGGAAGGGAGGCTGAGTCCACAGCAACAGCAGGGAGTGGGGCGCCTCAAGTTGTTAGTAAATTGTAGCAAGCGCGGACTCTCCCGATTCACTGGATTCGGGGACTCCCTCTTCCTACACCTTTGGCTACGCGATGTTCATGGCGACAGTGTGGGGAGGGTGCTCCCCTACGACCGGCCAGCGATTTCGAGATCGTGCGAACCAACAAAAAAACCGAGTCTGTCCCGGGTACGTGAAGATGCGTTGAAATCCAGGCGATGGGGTCGCGCTGGCCCCTGACCCGCCTCCGTTATAAAGTAACAAGATCTAGGGCTAGGGGATCGGGGGACCCCCCGGGACCCCCGCCTTTCCCAGCAGACAACAGTATTGCATTCCTCCCCTCCCCCCCCCCCGCCCCCCACAAGCTTCTTACGGTTCAGGGAAGGGTCCGACGCGACGGGCTCCTCCGACCCTGAACCAGCCCGGAGCGCGGCCGCTCCTCCCTCGGGGCTGTGCGGGAGGGAGCGCGCGCGCGCGAGCGCGCGCATGCGCAGCAAGCCTGGCCTTCGGGCGCGCGCCGCCGAGCCGGGCGCTCTCACCTGCTCCCGCTCCGCTCGGCGCCAGGCTCCTCCTCGCCCGGCTCGCGGACGCCTCCCTCCGCCCGAAAGCTCAGCCGGGGACGCTCTGTCCTCCCCCTACGCATCCGGCGCCCCCTGGGGCGGCGGCGGCTCGCTGGAGGTGAGTCCGGGCACGAGGGAGGGGGGCGGGGGGCGGGAAAGGACGGTCCGCAGACCCGCGCTCTGATTGGCTGGCGCCAGCCAGGCCTTCCTTCCTAAGGCGCCTGCGCGCCGTCCGAGCCGCGAGTGAGAGCCTTCGGCGGTACCCCCTGCCCGCGTTGACGTCAGCGCCCTGTGATCGCCCCGCCCTCGCCGCGAGCTTTGAAGCCCCCGCCCCTCCGTTCTGCCCGGCTGGGCGCCGGGAAGACCGTGCCAGAACTGGAACCGTGGCAGAACCCCGGCTCCGTGGGTCAGGGCGCCTCTTGGGCTCCGGGGCGCTGGAGGGATCGCCCCCACCACCCAGCCTGGGGCCCTCCCGAGTTTAAGGACGACTCTCAGGCTCCCAGAGTTGCAAGGTCACATGGAAGACGATCCTTTTATTTTCTTTCCGCAAATAGAACTGTTTGGTTGATTCCCCTCCCCCCCCCCATTAAAATTTTTTAAAATGTATTTTATTAATCCATTTTAATCCCTCTCTTACAGATGTAACATAGTTCAAGCATATCAAGCACGCATGTGCAATGACTACCACCACCACAAAACTTTTTTTTTTCCTTCCTGAACTCCTTGATTACAGCTCCCCTTCATCCCCGTCGAGCCCCAAGCATTAAGGGCCCCCTCCCCGCCCCGAAGAATTTTCATTGGGGGCTAAGCATTAAGTTTTTAAGTTTTCTTCTGTGTCTGGCTGCTTTAACACCTTAAACATTCCCAATGATCCCCACTGACTTAAGCTACACACCCTTCCCCCCACACCCCACCCCAAGCCTTAGAAATATGTTCTACAGAGGACAACACTAAAGCCTGCAGGTGGGCCTGCCACGCCCTCACAGAAGAAGATAAGAAGGAAAAAGAGAGATGGAGAGACTACACCCCATCCTGAGGACCCCATCCCTCCCTCCACCGAGCTCAAGACATGATGTCCCCTTTCTGGAGTATCCTTTGACAGAGGACAATCCTGAGGACACACAGTGGGGAGTGTGTCCCGTCTGACCACCCCCACGGGGTGAATCAAGAACAGACAAGCAATGGTAGCCAAGCCTAGTCACAGAACCCCTGAGGAGGCCCCCTTCCCCAAAGGCCTCAGGCGGTTTCCTTTTTGTCCTCCCTCCTCATTTTATTCATTCTGTTGTCTCTTAATGTTGCTTTACCTACCAATATGTGATAGGCATGGGAAGCAAGTCCGAGAAGATAGCAATAACGGACCGATGGTTCCAAAGGTACCTGGGCGAGGAGAAGGTGTGGGGAAGGAGTGTGCACAAACAGCGCCACAGACGGGAACAACTAGGGAATTAAGAGCAACGAAGAGGAGGACGTAGAGATCCCGGTGGTGTTGGAGCAACAGCAATCTAGCCGAGAGGAATTACGGAGAGGCAGAAGAAGGGCGAGCGTGATGGTGGGGCAGGAGGGAGGTCAATGGAAACAGGAAAAGCGCTAGGGAGCAAAGCTATGGGTCGAGGCATAAACATAGGTGTGCACCTATGAAAATATATTAACTCATTAAAATAGAGGTACTGGCCTAAGTGCGTATATTTATATGGCAATATATTGAGGAAGTGAAGGGACTTTGGGCCTCTGTTCAAGCCTTCCCTTAATGCAAGAACCCTTTGTTCTAACAACCAAGCATTCTGTGATGCTCACCTTCCCTGCACGATCGCTGAAGACAAAGTGGGTGCACAAGCAAATGTGTTGAAAGAAGCTGATTGTGCCCAGCTATCAAAAGGTACAGTGTCTGGGTTCTCAAGACTTGAAACAAGCAGCCATCTAGCAGAGAAGCAACAAGCTCACAAGAAGGAAGCACACCAGCCTGTGTGATCATGAAGTGTTGAGGGACTCAGGTAACAGACATCAGAACACCAAAAGCAAGCAAACAAACATTGTTGAGAATTAGGGGGTCTGCGCAGAGATCCAAAACCCATCTTTAGGCAATAGGCTATTTGCTCAAACAAGGGTCACAGGAAGGGATGCGTCAACCAGGATAGCACTGAAGAAACACACAATATTCCTCTGGTTCATTGAGGCTACTACCTCACCCCCCACTATCATGACCCCAGTCTTGCTTTTCAGTTCTGGCTAGACCAAAGCATGTACACTGGTACAGATAAGAGCTCACAACACACAGAATCCGGGTTAGATAAACCCCTCAGGAATAGAATTGGGAGTAGGGATACTAGGAGGGTAAGGAGAAGGTGGGGAGAAGAGGGTTGGAAAGAGTAACCAATAATTGACACATGGTCCACACATCCCCATTCCCAAGGATGAACAGCAGAAATGTGGATGAAAGGGAGACAGCGGTTGGTAAAAGATAAGAAAACAACAAAACAATTTATAAGTTACCAAGGAGGAGGGAGAGAAAAAAGCCGATACCAAGGGCTCAAATAGTAAATGTTTAGAAAATGATGATGGCAACACGTACAAATATGCTAGATACAATTGATGTGTGGAATGTTATAATAGCTGTCAGAGGCCCCAATAAAATGATTTAAAAAGAAATACCATTTTTGTAACACGGTGCTAGTCAGCCATTTCAAAGGGAACTACCCAGTAGCATGATTTACATTGGCAATGTTGTTCAGTCATCACCACTGTATACAGTGTTTTCAAAATTTTTCATCACCCCCCACAAAGATTCCGCTTTTTGTTCTTGGTTCTTGTAACAAGTACAGAGTGTCGTCGATCAAATTAGGAAAACACCCTCCTGGCTCTTTCCCATTTCCTGCCTCGCTTGCTGAAGCTTTTGGTACAGTGGGGGTAGCAGGGGGAAAAGAGCAGGGGATAGGGGTGGGGGTGGCTCTATCTGTTCCAGCGTCAAAGCCCTCACCACACTAGAAAGTAAACCAACCTACCTCACTTTTCCTGAAAGCTCGTTTCTTCTCCCGTCTTCGTCCCCTGTAAGAAATCCGTGCCACTCCCCTTTAAACGCCTTGTATCTCTCTCATGGAGATCCTCTAGGACTGGGTGGCATTGCCCTTGGTGTCTTCAAGCCAGTAACTCGTATTTTTTTTCTCTCCCATCACTGCCCTGGTGGGAGTAGGAAGCCCAGCCTTGCTCCTGGAGAGCTGCTGCCGGATTTGAACTGCCAATCCTGTGGGCCTCAGTCCTGCACACAACCACCACGCACTGGGGCTCAGTCATCAAGAGATTAGCTCTTAATCTTGTCTTTCTCCCGCAGAGGGGCTGGTTTCAAACTCTGCCTCACAGGCCAGTGTGTAAGTACTGTGCACCAAGGTCTTGATGATCCACTGGCAGTGAGTTTGTTTTCTCTCATTCATAGGTTTTCAGTGACCGCTGCTGATTGACGTGTGTGTGTGTGTGTGTGTGTGTGTGTGTGACTGTGTGTGTTTTCAATGGCTGATCTTAGGGAAGTCGACCCCCAGGCCTTCAAGGGGCCCCTGCGTGGACTTGAAGCCTGCCCTCTTGGTTAGCAGCAGAATGTGGAATTTGTGCACCACTGTTAGCACCCTGGTAGGTGTGGGGATCCCCCCGAGAGGTTCTGGTGTTTGAATCCAGCAGCAGCTCTGCTCCTGTGAAAGGTGCACCCTAGGAAACAGGGGCATCCTCCTGTCAGAGTGGATCACTGCGCTATCAGGGCAGCAACTCTCCCGTAGGACCCATTCGGTTGTGGAGGCTGGTCCCCCACGAGTCCCCCCTTTGGGCAGTAAAATTCCTTTTTAAACTTGTTCTCATTCCGCAAGCTTGGGCAGACATAGCCACGTGGGTAAGCAAGCCCATGTAGATAAGCAACGGAGCCTGAGCCCTTAGGGAGTGAGAGGCTTAAGGATGCTTCCTTTGTCCCATGCTTTCATGACTTGTGTTCATTGTAAGAAACCTGTTCAACGTGCCCTAGAACTGGCCGCCTAGTTTAGGGTACGTGCATTGTTTGATTTCCACCGAGTCTTGGAAGCCCTTGGTCAGGATGCATTTTTGTTGTGGTTGGATTCTCTTGGCCAGAATTCTGTTGGGAATTTTCACATCTATGTTCATGAGTGTGGCGGTCATGTACTTGATGTCAATTTCATGATTGGGATGTGGGGGTGGAGTCTAGCCTGTCAATCTGGAGAAAGCCATTGAGTAGGCAATGAGGCCTCTGTGTGGGCATGGCTTTCTCCTGAGAATTCTGGGAAGTCTGGTGGTATTTCCCTCGTGGAGATGAGAGAGACCTTTTCCCCAGTTGTTGGGAGTCACTCGACTGGCAAGACAAGATGGCAGCGTCATCTTGAGAGACACCAGAGGAGAAGCCACACGGCCTTACCCCGATGGAACCAGATCTCTGAAGCCGGAAAAGCCACATAGAGACCCCTGCCAGTCCTGAGATGTTTCTATCATCAATGGATATTGCTGATGGACCCTGAGTCCTGGCAACAAGGGGTCATGAGGGGACCCCTACCAGAGCTGAGACTCTGCACCCATTGTCCTGTGACTTTGTGAACCAGAAGGAGACTTTATAGATTGATATCGGGCATATGGGCTAATAATCGGATTTATGACTCTGAACTGGACTGGGTTGGGACACTTTCTCAATGTTCCAATCCTCTTGTATATAAACCTTTCTCTTATATCCATACACGTGCCTATGAATTTGTTTCTCTACTCCACCCAGACTAACACAATGAGGAATATTGTTCCTCAGTTTTCTGTCGTGGTGGGGTCTTTACCCGGTTTGGGTATCTGGGTTATACTTGCTCCATATAGAGTGAGTTTGCAGCCTCTTTCTTTATTCTGGAGTCATCCAGATAGAATTGGTGACAGCTCTTCCCAGAACTGGTGACAGCCCATCTGGTTCCTAGAATTTTCTTGTCCGGAAGTTTCATGACAACCCTTTCCATTTCTTTTGCAATGTCTGTTTAGGTTTTCTACATCCACGTGTGTTAATCTGGCATTTGCCCATTTATTCTAGATAATCAGTGGGGGGCAAGGTGAGGCTTTCTACCCCCATAAAGATTTAGTCTTGGAAACCCACAGGGGTTCGATCTTGCTCTATCCCATGGTGTCACCATGCCAGAAGTGACTCGCCGGCAGTGTTTGTTTTTTCCAGATTATCCAACTTGTACAGCAGTGGTTCTCAATCTCCCTAATGCTCTGCCCCTTTAATAAAGTTCCTCATTTGGGGGCGATCCTCCCCAAATGTAAAATTAATTTCATTGCTACTTCACCACTATAATTTTGCTACTGCTATGAATCGTAATGTAAACATCTGATATTCAGGATGTATTTTTCATTGTTACAAATCGAATTAAAGCATAATGATTAATCACAAAATGATGTAATTATCTGTCATGAAATACTTATTTCGAATTAAAAATAAATGAGATTTTGTCTTGAAGCATGGTGTACCATGGGTAACAGTCTTGATATAACAGTGGTAAACTGGCTGAACCCCAGTGGCGTAGTGGTTGTGTGCTGGACTGCAGCCCACAAGGTTGACGGTTCAAATCCAGCAGCAGCTCCCCAGGAGCAAGGCTGGGCTTCCTACTTCCATCAGGGCAGTGATGCCACGAAGAAGAAGAAGAAGAAGAGGAAGAGGAAGAGGAATAAGAAGAAGGAGGAGAAGAAGAAGAAGAAGAAGAAAAAAAAATAACGGTAAACTATACTGCTACACTTTGCCACAGTAGGCATAAAAAGCCAACATCAATGCAAAGGTTGAGATAGCTTCTTTCTCACCAGATCAGAAATTCTCGCAGTCTTTGCAAAAGCACAACAAAAATCATCTTTCATAACAAGTCTACTTCTGTATTTAAAGTTAACAACCAACACACTGGAGAACCTGTTTCACACATACGTTGTTGGAAATGGGAGAAGGCACAACACAGTCTCAGAGAGAACAGGATATGACTGCAAACACTTGATCCAGAATTTTGTAACAGGCAGTGTAGAAAAATCAGTTCTCGCTGCATCGCTGTTAACAAGTTCAATGAACTCTTGTGCTGTCTCGAGAACATCTTCAACTTTGACCGTGAATGGGCTTCTGGCACGTGCAAACAGGGTGTCAGGTAGATTTGGAGGGTACCATGAAATTCCATCTGCAAGCATGTGCAAGTGTCCTTTCACAAAAATTATCACAGTAATCCTTTTGCCTGGTTCTGTGTCATGTTCTTCAAAGAAGGCAGATAAGGTAGGCAACATGGAAATTTTATTTCCATGCAGTTTTTTTTTTTTTTTTTTGCCAAAGCTGAAGTTTCCTTTGAAATGATTGGGTCTTTTCGGACAAATTGAGGCGTGTTGCCTTTGGTCCTCACAGTGGTACATTAAACTCGCTCAAGATAGCAAAGAAAGCTATTTTTGGCAGTTCACTTTTATCGCTGAAAAGGGCTTCAAACCATAGCCTTGATTTCTGATTAAAAGATGCTTTGAAAAACAAACAAACAAACAAACATTTGGGGGAGGACAGCATCCATGGAGGGCAGCGGGGGTGCCCCCGGGAGAGACCGTGTTTGTCTCTACAGGGGAACGGGTGGTCTTGGGCTGATGGATCCTACCACAACCACTTCCGGGGGCACCCCAGAACGCCACTTTGCTCATTCCTTGCCAAGGGGGAGCCCGTGGCAGGGGGGCTGCTGGATTCCACTACCAACCCTCTTGGGGGTCCGCCTGCGCCCCACCTTGCCCCATGGTAATCGCTTGGCAGTGGGCTGCGTTCCTCCACTGCCACTCCCGGGTCACCACTGAACCCCACTTTTTGAGAGTCTCCGGGGTTGAGGAGACTTGACACCCCCTATGCCCCGGTACCTCAAACCACTCTGCCCAAGAGGGATGGCTTGGCGGGGGACCCCTAGATACCAACACCCCTACATCTGGGTTGCCCACAAACGCTCATTGCCCCAGGGGGCTCACTTGGCAGGGAATCCCTGCTGCCCAACACCCCGTTCCCGTAGCACCTCCGCTGCCCTTCTTGTCCCAAGGTAATCACATGGCAGTGGCCTGGATTCCTCCACCGCCAATCTTGGGGTCACCACTGAACACCACTTCTCCTCCAGCCCCATCGCTGCCCTGGTGGGAGTTGGAAGCCCAGCCTTGCTCCTGGAGAGCTTCTGCTGGATTTGAACCATCAACCCTGTGGGCTGCAGTCCCGCACACAAACACTGTGCCACCAGGGCTCAGCTGCCAATTTTTAAAGGGTCTCCAGGCTTGAGGAAGACCTGCAGCCCGACACCCGCAATGCCCTGGGACCCTATGCCCCTCTTTGTCCCAGGGGGATGGCTTGGCTGGGGACCCCTGGATCCCGACACCCTACTCCCAGGGCACCACAAATCTCCATTTGTTTAAAGAGAAAAACTGGGCGGGGGACGCGTGGAGCCCAACACCGCTTCTCCCGGGGGCACCCCCACCAGGGCTGCCCCCGGTGGGGAGAGGCACGCGGGGGGAGGGGGGCGGTGCCCACCCCTCCCCAGCGCGGGCCTCCACCTGGGTCCACAGAGGGCAGCAGGGTGAGTTCATTAAGCTCAAAAACATGTTTTAAAACTTTCCCCCTAAAGTACCTTAAGGAGAAAACACGTTTTGAGAATGATGGGGGTACAATTGTACAAATGTTCTTCACACCCAATGGCTGCATGTGCAGATTGTGATGAGTTGTACGAGTCCCCAATTAAATTTTAAAAGCCCCCAAAACTTTCCCCCTGAACAACCTTCTCACTTTAGTGTGATCATTTCAGTGTGAAACAGCAGAGCATTACTTGGCGCATCCAACTCATTTTGTTGCACAGTTGTTCAAATAGGCGACTGTTTGAAGTCTGTTTAAACAGACAGAACTTATGATGCTTTCCATTAATTCTTGTCGCTCTTGTGGCAGCCTCTTCATTGCTGAAATTTGCTGATGATGAATCATACGGTGAGTTCCAGTGACTTTTGGTGACTCTTGTTATACCAAACGTTGCAATTCAGATGGACATCCTAGCATAGTTGGAGCACCATCTGTGCAAACCCCACAAACCTTTCCCCAAGAGATCTCATCCTCTTTCAGCAATGAACCAACTGAGTCAAATACATCACGTGCTGTAGTTGTTGTTTCAAGAGGTTTGCAAAAAATAAACTCATTTTTAAAGTCGCCATCATTAATAAACTTCACATAAATTAGTAACTGAACAGTTCGCAAAGTCTGTAGATTCATCAAGCTAGATGCTAAACATTGGAAGTGGAGATGTAATTTCCTGAATTAACTGATCAAGAATATCAGCAGACATCTTTTCTTCTGCAGACAGTGTACTCAGATATGGAAATTACACTCAATTCTGTAACAAATTCATCACTGACCATAACTCAAACAATGTATTTGGCTGTTGGCCACAGTAAATCCTCAGCAATGGTGTGAGGTTTCATAGCTCTAGTGATTCTGAATGTCACCAAATATGAAACTTCCAACGGTTGCTACATTTTGTTTGTGGTACTTGCCATCAGTGTTAAGCTGGGCTTTCTTTAAAAAAAAAAAAAAATTTAAGCCGGGTTTTCTTGAGTCCATCAGCATTGCTTCTAAAATAGTTGGTATCCTTGCCAGCAAACCTCGGATGCTTGCTATCAAAATGGCATTTTAATTTGTTCAGCTTCATAGATTCGGCTGATAGAACTTGAGAACAAATAACACATTGCAGTTTCTCAATTCCTGCTATAATTATTGAGGTAAAACCATACTGCAAAAAATCCTCACAATATATATACATATATATTGTTTTTTGGGGGGACATCACTGCCCTCCAGTGGTGGGAGTAGGAGGCCCAGTCTTGCTGCTGGATTTGAACCTCCAACCCAGTGGGCCGCAGTCCCGTGTACAACCACTACGCCACTGGGGCTCAGCCCCTCACTATATATTTTTAACGCTCTTTTCTACACGATCCATTTTCATGGGATGGTTTGCTAATGAAAACAATACATGACAATAGCTTTAATAATACAGAAGATGATACATTGCAGTTCTGTCAATACAGTTCATTAAAGTTCCATTTTACCATTTTTTTTATATACCTGTTACTATCACAAGAGGGCAGTATTCACAATCAACCACAGTTGAATATAAAAAGACCAACCAGCATCCAGATTAAGTTCTCATGGTAAAGATTTTTTTTGCAGTTGGTGGTTTTACATTTAACCAGTAATTATAATTTATGAGGTGTCGTTTTACATCCAATACACTGCTTTCAACACAGAAGCTGCTCTGGACAAAAGGGTGACTGGTCTGCATAAGTACATTATGGCGTCAACCCTGCCACACACACCTGTATTTGTACAAAGTGTATGTGATGGGGTTGGCATGATGATGCTATCACACCAGTACTCGTATGTGGGCGTATTATATCTGCATGTGGATGAACCCACCTGGAGATGGATAGAGGAGTAGTGTCTTGAGGAGAGGTGTCGGTCGTAAGGCCATTGTAAATAGGGTTGAGGGAGTCCAAAGGGGTTGTGACCCACAGGTTGAGAATCGCTGTTGTACAGTCTTTCATAGTAATGTGGCATTAATCTTTGTATTTCATTTGGATCTCTTCCTTTTCATCTCTAATACCACAGTTAAACCTTCTTTCTATTCCACTGTTTGCCAGTTGTTTGTCAATTTTGTTAATTATTTCAAAATACCAACTTCTTCCCCCCCCACCCCACTATTTTGCACTCATTTATTTGTTCTAATCTTTATTATTTATTCTGCTGTTGGAGGGTTTATGTTGTTGGTCTTTAGTTGCTAGAGGTGTTAAGGTGTTGATTTTGTATTCTCTTTTTACAAGTGTGTTGATAGCTATAAATTACCTTCTGATCACTCCTTTTGCTGTGTCCCCAAGGTTTTGATATTGTTTTTTTATTTAAGGAACTTCTTGATTTCATCTCTTAGTTGATCTCGCATCTATTTGTTTTTAACTCATATGTTTAATCTCTGTGTTTTTGTCCTTATGTATCTGTTCTGTTGGTCGTTTTAGTGTTTTGATCTGAGAAAATGGAACGTAGGATATCAATTTTTTAAAATTTGTTGAGGCTTGCCTTGTTGCCTAACGCGATCTGTTCTAGAGTTATGTACCATGTGTACTGGAGAGAATGTATATTGTATACTACTGATGGACAGTGTTATACATGTTTAAGAGTCAAGATGTTTGGTTGTTTTCAGTTCATTTTTTTTTGGGGGGGGGTGCATTACTGCCCTCCTGGTGGTCGTGGGAGCTACCCAGCACTGCTCCTGAGAGCTGCCGTCAAACCTGCGGGCCGCAGTCCTGCACTCAACCACGTACGTCACTGGGGTCCAGCCCCCATTGGGCATATTTTTATTGTGTGTTCCTGGTGTATTGTTCTTAATCATTATGTAGTGTCCACTCTTGTCCATAATTTTTATTTACCTTGAAGTCTTATTTTATGAGATTAATATGGTTGCTCCTGCCTTCTTATGGTTGCTATTGACTTGGTAGGTTTTTTTTTTTTTTGCCATCTTTCGATTTTTTAAAAAATTTTTATTTTTTGGGCATCACTGCCCTCTGGTGGTGGGAGTAGGAGGCCCAGCTTTGCTGCTGGATTTGAACCTCCAACTCAGTGAGTCGCAGTCCTGCACACAACCACTACGCCACTGGGGCTCAGCCAATGTTTTGAGTTTGAGGTGTGTCTTTTTCACAGCATCAAGATGGGTCTTTCTAATCCTACTATTGTTTGAGTGGTGAATTCAATTAGTATTTGTGTCATTTTTGACATGAGTTTGTTGCGATCTTCTGTCATGTTTTTCTTTTCCTTTTGGGGTGGTTATTGGTGTCATTGTTCCTCCATGATTCTGTGTTGAATACTGCTTGTTGAATTGTATTGATTTCTGAGTGGTGTTGTGCTGTGACGCTCTCAGGGTTGTATGCTATTGTTGAATCTGTCCAGTGATTATTTCTTGTAATGATAGTCGTTTTTCCCTCAAATTTTTCCCAAAGTTCTCAGACTTCTAGTCCCACTCCCCTTCTCTTTGCTGTTCTCTCATGGATTACAGTCAGAATGATTATATTTGAGTTCACTGACTCAATTTCCCCCTACCCCCTTTCTATTCTTCAAATCTTTTACTGTTAATTGTTATCTCATTTTTTATTTTCTGGGATTCTTTTTGATTCAAGGGTTTCAGTTTTTCAATTTCTTCTGTTAGTCTCATGAATATTCCCCTCCTCTTTTGAAAGGATCTAAATATGATTCTTGGGTTCTGTTTCCAGTGCTTCTTTTCAGAGTACTCCATTGGGTTTGATTGATTTTTGATGGGTGTTCTTTTTTCTTTCTTTCTTTTTGGGTATCACTGCTTCTGGTGGTCGTGGGTGCTACCCAGTGCTGCTCCTGAGAACCGCTGCTGGACTTGAACCGCCAAGCCCGTGGGCCACAGTCCCGCACTCAACCATTTATGACACCGGGGTACAGCCTGGGTGTTCTTTTTTCTTTTCCTGACTTAACTTTGTACAATTTCATGTACAAGTAAGTTGGCATTGTTTCATCTGTTGGGTAGCTGTCATGGGTAATCCATGACAAAGCGGCGATCCTTGAGTACTGATGGAAACTGTGAGGGAACATATTGAGGCCACATTTCTGGATCAAACCAAGCAGGAACTCTGGCCAAATTTTCACAGGTGACTCCAATAGAGCTGCTGGTGACCCATCTTGCTTTCAGCACTAAGGCAGAGCCCCAATTGTTTGGCTTTGCTTACTATGGGTTTCTCTCGGCATCGTGGTATAGCTAGTAGTGGTATGCAAGCTGCTGAGCCACGTAGAACGTAGCTGGCTATGCTGAATGACATGGGAGAAATCTAATAGGTGCCAGAGAACATGCAGTGGTGAAGTGGGGGGGCGGGGGGGGGGGAGAAGTGGGTAAATGGGGAAAGTGGGGATGGGTGGAGATTAGAAGTAATGATAGTAATAAGTGGTTGCCTGGATAAGCCAACAGATTTGTAAAAGCAATGGGGAAATATGTCTTACGTGGGTTAATCAGAATCAGTAAGTTTAATGGAAATTTAATTGAGGAAAAAGCAGATAGTGGGTGGGTATGCAATGAAGAAGGGAAAAAGAGACAGAAGACTTGGGTGTGGGTGCTAACCATCTCTGTTGCTATGGCAGTGTGAATGTGGGCAGACCCACATTCACCACCACAAAACAGCTCATTTGGGTGGGTGTGGAATCTATAATGCTGCCTGCTAGTGGGGGTGGTTCATGTGTATTGGGGTCCCACTGGAAGAGGATACCACAGGAAGTGAGAGAACTAGGGAAAAAAATGGAAGTATTATAAAATTCAACCACCCAAGGGACTAAGTAGAAAACTGCCTTGAGGGGTGGGGGTGGGGGCGGGGTTTGCGTTTCCTGCTCCTCTGGTACGGTTACAGTGTACTTGTAGACTGGGTGGGAGAAGTGGGCTTATTGGGGGGGGGGGGAAGAGGGCACTGGAGAATGAAGCAGAAAAGAGGAGGAAGTGGGGCACATGGTGGCAAGGGTGGCTTGGGCACTGAGAATGCCTGCACCAAGGTGACCCTGTGTTCTGCTATCTGCACAGGGCCCCCAGCGTGCTCCACAGTATGAGGTTTGGCTGGCTTTGTTGCCTCAGGGGTCAGGTGTGCAGCGCAGGTGCAAGGTTCACTGAGGTGGCTTCCACCAGCGGTCAGCAGTAGAAGGATCTGCCAGCAGGAGCTGCAGCTCTCTTTTAAAAACTTGGGTATGCTTTGCTTTTGATTTTCTCAATGCCAGGAAATGCGGGATCTCTCTCCCACTTATGGCTGTTCCCAATTTAGTCTGACCATACAATGGAGAATCACAAAGGGAATATTGCACACATTGAATCACAAGGAACACCCACAAGCAGGTAACTGGAGTTTCCAGAAAATCTGTGGGACCTCTTGGGAAACTGAGGAAGAGATCTTCCCATTATCTGTTATAGTGTCCTGTCACACTCATTCATCTTCTGATTGCATTTTCCCCTTTAAATTTTATTTACCCCCAAGCCATTATTACCGTTTTGCTTTTTAAGTTTCTTCTGGGAGATCTTTTTTCTTCTGTGCACCCTCCTGTTGTTTGGGAACAGTTTTGTTCCTTCTGAGCAGGGGTCATTTCAATGTGACAGGAGGAGCTCATGTAAGTCTGGCGGCTTGTCTTGGGGGCTTTGCTCACCTGGATGTGCTCGATGACCGGAGAACCCACATCTACACCCTTAAGTTCAGCATTGCTCTCTGCGTTTTTAAGCATGTGCAGCTAAAAAAAAAAAAAATGCAGCACTCTTTTTGGGCCACTGACCCTGGGGCCCAACCACACTGTTTGGCTGGCCTGGGCATGCCTCCTTACTCTGTCACTGTTGAAGTCAGAAGGGCACATGCTGCTTCTGCAAAGTGATGTCTTCCAAGTGTGAGAAAGCCTGGGCAGTTGATGGCCTGTTTCACGGTGTTCTTAAAATGGACCCAGAGGTCCGACCCACGTGATCTGAATAGTTTTGGTGGGGTTAAGTGAGTAACAAACCATTTTGGCAGATTGCCTCAGGCAGCTATGGGAAGCATTCCCTTCAGACTATTTTAGAAACCAACACAGGACAGGCTTTAGGAATTGAGATGTCTATATGCTAAGGCTACTTCACACCCCTACAGATTTTCTGGAAACTCCAGTTACCTGCTTGTGGGTGTTCCTTGTGATTCAATGTGTGCAATAATCCCTTTGTGATTCCCCATTGTATGGTCAGACTAAATTGGGAACAGCCATAAGTATGTATTTACCATACCATGGACTGCCAAAAGCCCCAAGAAATCTGCACTTAGAAGTACAACCAGAATGCTGCTCAGAAGCCGGCACGGTGGGACATGTCGGGAGAGACCAGTCCTTGGCTCCGGGTCTCTAGCTTGGTAGGGCAGAGGGGAACTGAACAAGAGACAGGCTCTCAGGGAGGTGCAGCTGCACATCCAACAAGGGTCTCCAAAGGTAAGAACCATGGGGAGGAAGGCGCAGAGTGAGGCAAGCCTTACATTCTGCTGCACACTCGGGCCGCTTGCTCGCACCTGGCCAACCACCACCACACTTGGGTTCTAGTAACTTACGGAGAAGTCAAGAAGTGATGGGAAACGTGACTTTTCAGTATGGGTAGGAAAAAAAAAAACACTATCACAACACACCAATCAAAACGCTTAGTGTTTGAAACTATTAACTTCCTGAAATTCAATGAAATACAAAGACTGACTATAGTGAAAACTGTATTTTAATTACCTTTTCATTTTCAACAATGATTACTTGAACTTAATAATAATAATAAAAAAAGCCTCTATTAACTAACTAATGGTTACTGAAAAGCCAAACCTTCCCAGCCCACTTCATGTTCTCCTTCAACCATTTCAGGGCAGAGCCGTGTTCCAAACTATAAACCTGTTCCTTATTGACGTTGACGGTTATGTGCTTGATGAACAGCTTGGGGTCCGATATCCCAGCAGCCATAATTAATCTGTCCACCGCAGCTTGATAATCATCTTTGTTGTGAGGTTTACTTTGGTCATACCTACAAGATAAGCACAGTCAGAAATTCAAAACTTAGACTATGTAGTTTCCTCAAAAGGTAAGTCATTTATATTTACTGACACAAAGCTGTGGCAGTCTTGTCACCCTATTCTTCTAACAGTGGCTTGCAAACCTTTTTTGGATCATAACCCAGAGTGAGAAATGTGCTTCTGGGCTGAGCCCCGGTCGCGTAGTGGTTGTGGATAGGACAGTGGCCCACAGGCTTGGTGGTTCAAATGCAGCAGCAGCTCTCCAGGAACAAGGCTGGGCCTCCTACTCCCACCAGGGGGCAGTAATGCGCAAACAAACAAATGTGCTTCCTACTGTGACCCCCTATACAGTTTCAGATGTAAAAACACAGTCTCACAAAATAAGACGTACTTTACACTGATGCCATCTACTGTGTAATCTTTCATTTTTTTTTGGGGGGGGGGCCGGCATCACTGCCCTCTGGTAGGAGTAGGAGGCCCAGCCTTGCTCCTGGAGAGCTGCTGCTAGATTTGAACCGCCAAGTCTGTGGGCCAAAGTCCCGCACTCAACCGCTACGCCACTGGGGCTCAGCCCTAATCTTTCTTTAAAGAAGCCCCCCAAAAACAACCCCTTAAATTGACTTCACCACATACACATCACTATCATTCACGTTCCACCTTCATTTTGGCTTCTAAGCAAGTAAAGTAGAGGTAGTATTTCAAAGTTGTTATGCTATTGCTTATGTCTTTATTAAATTTTAAGGGTTATTTTTGGTCATGATTTCAAAGTACTTCACTGCTAGAATTGACATTATTGGCAACTCTTGTACCAGTTCCATCTGTCATCCATCATCAGACTGTATACAGTTCATGCTTGTTGGCAGCTTTTCTTCTGAGGAGTACTGACAGCAGAGAGCTGGTTAGGTTACTACTTTGTGGTCACTACTTCCTGCTCTTGGCATTGACCGGGCTGACCCCTGGTGTGGTCCAGAGTGGTGGGAGTGAGAACTTGCACTTGACACAGGAACTAGTGGTCAGAGAGAGTGGGCAGGAGCCTCCTACTAAGTTACAGCTAAGAAAGAGGGGTCCTGGTGGTCCAGGATATTGGACACATGGCCCCCAGGTGCACTTTTGGAAAGTAACAAAACTCTAAGGAAACTCTACGGAGACAACATGGATGATAAAGGGCTCATTTTACAACAAGGGTGAGCTAAAATACGACTAGGAGACAATGTGGAAAATGAGGGAGGAGGTTGGAGTCTGCGTTCTAAAGTTCTTGACCGTTTGTGAGAATGATACATAAATTTTCAATTCTGTTAAGTATGACAACAAAAGGAAATAAGAGCATCTGGTTCGGGCTGAGCCCCGGTGGTGTAAGTGGTTGCGTGCGGAACTGCAGCCCGTGGGCTTGGCGGTTCAAATCCAGCGGTGGCTGGGTAGTGCCCACGACCACCAGAGGCAGTGATGCCCACACACACACACACAAAATTATTAAAAAAAAAAAGAGCATCTGGTTCAAAGTAGTAAAGTGGGGGAGGGGAGGAAGAAGCAGTGTAAAAACATGAAACCCCCACTAAATATGATGCAATGAATCCAAATATATAAATAACCACAATAATAAGCTAGCTTATATAAGTAGACACTGAATGAAGAGTAAAATCAACTATTGATAAGCTCCTTGGTAAAAGATGAGAGCATAAAATAATTCAAAGCAAAATAATGGGACCTCTAACATGTCAAACTAGGTTGATATGTACTACCTCACTCCCTGTCGCCTTTCCTGCTTTTAAAATGCACAGTAACACTCAAAGGAAAAGGAAGTTCCAGAAGCCATGAAAGGCAAGGAAAGACCTATTTGAAGATAGTTGAATGTAGTCCCTAGGAGAGGGTGTGCTTCTGAGGAAGAAGACTGCATGATGATATGCCAGGGAAACCAGATTAGTTATCTTAGTGCATGACAGACCACACAACAACTTTTAGGCTGAAAAGCATGAATAGAGATAAAAAGGAATATAATTGAAGAATCAAAATGATCATTACCAGGATGATAAAATTAACGAAGTACAACATATTTAATATCTTGGTCTTAAGATGCCTATGTAAAAATGAATATAAGGAGAAACATATAAAGCCACAATGGGAAAATTTTAAGTATTTTTCTTAAAAATCATTAGTATAAGCAGACAGAAAATAAATAATAGTCCATGAACTCCCCCAATATATTGAGGGGAGGAGGGAGACACCAGAAAACAACAGATGAGCTCCAAAATAAATCGGTGAAATGACAAAATTCAGAACTCAACAAGAATGAATTGCTTGTAGTTCAAAATAAAAAAAATTTTTTTCAGGGAAAGCTGTAAGATAAAAAACATCTTTGGTTATAAGAATGTTAAAAAAAGGGATTGAGCCCCGGTGGGATAGTGGTTGAGTGCGGGACTGCGGCCCATCGGCTTGGCGGTTCAAATCCAGCAGCAGCTCTCTGGGAGCAAGGCTGGGTAGTACCCACGACCACCAGAGGGCAGTGATGCCCCCCCTCCAAACAAAACAAAACTAAAGAATGTTAAAAAAGAGGAGCTGATACCAAGGTCTCAAATAGAAAGTAAATGTTTAGAAAAATATGGCAACATATGTACAAATATGCTTGATACAACTGATGTATTGATTGTTATAAGAACCCCAATAGGGCTGAGCCCTGGTGGCGTAAGTGGTTGAGTGCGGAACTGCAGCCCACGGGCTTGGTGGTTCAAATGCAGCGGTGGCTGGGTAGCGCCCACAACCACCAGAGGCAGTGATGCCCTCCAAAAAAAAAAAAAAAGAACCCCCAATAAAATGATCTTTTAATTAAATTAAAAAGAAGAAGAATATTTACACTCTCAGCTTGTTAGTTTGGTTTTTGTACGTGGTTCGTGGTAACTTATGCAAGGCTTAAGTTTCTCCCTTCTACAAGGGAGAAAAGCCAAGGTAAGTTTACATTTGCTCTAGAAATAGTTAACCAAAGTAACAAAAATCCATTCACTGTTCTTTCTCCCTCAGCTAGCATTCCTCGTCCCAGAGGCAAAGTGGTTAGTAAAAGAAAACTGGGATTCTCTCCCTAGTTCTGGGAAGTTGTGGGTTCTCTTGTGCCAGCAGTTGAGAAGACGGTGGTGGAAGGTCTGCTCAACAGACCTCTGTTTCCTTCTCCAACACACTCCCGTGCCCTGGCCCTGGCAAGGCAGTTTATCGCCTGCCCGGGCTCATCCCGCTGGCAAGAGATGGAGGGCGAGAACCTGCAGTTCCTGTCTCCAAAGCCCTTGCAGGCACTGGTTTCTACTATAGTGGAGCCAGGGGCCACAGTTGAAACATTTGTGAATGGTGACAACTTATGTATTATTTCTCTTTCACAGGAATAAACAAAACAAAAAGGCTAATAACTTGCAACTCTATGAAAACACCTAGAAGTAAAAATGCCCAGAAAGAAACACACCAGAATAATACATTTTTGTAAAACTGTCTTATGAAAAGTTTGTTTCAGGTTGTTTGTTGTTGTTGTTAGGCTAATCTAAGATAATACTTTTTCTTTGTGGTGGTTCTGAAACATGCCCACCAATTATGTGGATTTTTTCCCATCAGGAGGCAGAAACTAATGAGGTTGAATTGACTAGATGGCCGTGAGTTTTTTAAGTAGGGGCTGTCCTAAAAGATTGCAATAAGAAACAAAATGGAAGTGACAGTGTGCAACCTTGGACACCTACGTTGCTGGGTGACAATTTTCCATGGGTCCCTTTGTCCCCTACAAGTCCCTAGAGCAGAGGCAGTGACTACTCTTGTTCTGAGTCACTTTTTTAAGGCTGCTTATACAGTTGGTAATCTTGAAAGACCAAGATCATTTTGTTCTCTGGAGCCAAGAGCAGGTTTGTGAGCAGCCTTAGTTTAGAGTGTGCCGCCCAGTTTAAAGACTCAGGCACCCATAAGCTAAGGGTCCCTTTCCTTTGGAACAGCCCACTGTGTGTGCAGGCATCCATCGGCCACTCTCCGTTGCCCCCATGGGACTTGAGAGCAAATATGTGGATAACATACTTGCTGTGCTCGATGTCTTGTGTCTGCAATGGCATCCAGGAGACGGTGACGCTAACTTGTGGCTTACTCAGAGGGCCCACTCCCAGAACCTTTTGTTCATGACCTAGGCTCACAAAAGGTACTGTGGTTTCCCTTTGTTCTCACTCTGGGCCAAAGTTAGCGGTCATGTTGTGAGGAGACTCCAGCAGCCATATAGTGAGGAGCAGAGGCCTCCTGCCCTCAGCAATGTCACTGGGCCATCTTGGAAACTGATGGTCATCCTAGTCAAGCCAGCAGGTGACTGCAGCCCCTGATAATAAATGGCCCAACGCAAGGCACATGAAGTCCTGGAATTATGAACTGAGTCTGAGTCTCTTTTTTTTGTTTGTTCGTTTTTGTTGTTGTTGTTCTTGTGGGCATCACTGCCCCCTGGTGGGAGTAGGAGGCCCACCCTTGCTCCTGGAGAGCTGCTGGTTGATATGAACCGCCAACCCTGTGGGCCGCAGTCAACCACTATCATTAGGTGAAATTTGAGCACAATCAGAATCGGCACATATTTAGCTTTACCTTATTGGAAGGAAAGGGAACCCAGTGAGGCAGTAGTTAAAGGTGTTAGACTACTCACAGGAGATCACTCGTTTGAACGCACCAGCTGCTCCTTGGGAGAAAGCTGTGGCAGTCTGTCTGCCTCCATCAGGATTTGCAGTCATGGAAACCCGTGGGGCAGTTCTACTCAGTCCAAGGGGTCACTGTGCAAGTTGTAAGGGGGTTTACTCTAGGAAAAGGCTTGGGGCATTGTCAGTGACTTAAAAGCTGCAGAGCACGTGAAGGCGATTGTGATGAAAACTTTGTAGAGGGGAGACGTTGGTCCAGTTTATAACTGTTTTACAGTCAGGGCAAATTTGCAGAACTTTGAAGGGCAGGGATGAGCTGTCTGGATGTTGGACACGTTTGGAACCTGGGACTGTTGGACGTGAGAGAGCCTGAGCCACATGTATCCAGCTAAGGTGCTTCCCACATCCCGACCAAGAGAAACACCAAGAGAGTACATACTTGTTTAAGTGCTGGGAAAGATTACTACATAGCAATAGATGGTTAGGATAATATTCTATCTGAGGACCTAGTTTTGAACACCAATTAAAAAAAAACAAACACCCAAACCAAGCTCAGTAGCCATGAAATCAATTCCAACTCAGAGTAGCCCAGAACACTCACCACCAGGGAAGCAACATTCTGTCCAAACTTTAAAACAGGAGCTGCAGGAGATTCTTGTCTTTAGCTGCCAGTAAACCAGAGAGCTTTTGCAAAACTATTAGCCCCTAACATCACAGTGGTCATGCATTTGACATTTAAAAACATAGAAGTCAGGCAAAGATGTTAGACCTTTAATGACATTTTTGCTGAAACGATGGTAATAATGTATTACATAATGTTCTTTTTAGACCTGATTCTTAAGTCTTTTGGATCGAGCCACAAGATATTCCTTTTAAGTAACCTTCTCAAAGCGAGCATAGGCAGCACCTCAAGAAGAACTTCCTTTGAGTGTTACTTGTTCTTGCTTTTGAGACTCATCCAGGCTAGATCTAGTTTCAGTTTAAATCTTAATAAAAATTGTACATGTCTTCTCTCTCTCTTCTATTCTATGACAGGTGGGGGGAAGTCACAATTTCAGAATGCTGCTAGCTGTATCAACTAACCTTTTCAAAACGATATGCAGTATCTGTGTAGAAGTTCCAGGACTCTGAATACTACTAGCATTGGACACCAGGAAAATTTCAATAGCTAAGAGCATTTCAATCTCAGATAAGTACGAAGGAATCAGTAGAAGTTTCCGGTATAAATTCCCCTCCAACGGTGGGTAGCAGCCCAAAGAAAGTCCACCTGAAAACACAGTAATAGAACAGATTTTACTAAAACCCCAATTGGTAAAAAAACTAAACTTCCAAAGTACTCGCACGTGATAAGGAACAATTCTTCACACTAGCAGCGGACTTATTACACAAATGCCAGCAATGAGCTAATCCTTCTCTATTTACAATTACTATTTTCATATGCTTTATGAAACATTAAATACGAAGGGATAATTTTAAAAAAATTATCTGAACTACACTTTTGAACCTTACTGTTCTGTTCATTTCTTTGATTCCATATTCAGCACAATAAATAAGTAAACAGCTAGTTTGGGTATTAAGGGGATCTTGTCTGACAGCAATTATATGTAATATATTTATAATGATTACCTACCTTGATGATGATTGTAGAGACAAAATGGGAATTATCATGCTCAAGGTCCCAAAGCAAACTCACTGCCATGGAGTCAGGACTGACTTGGGGACCCTATAGGATACGGTTGAACTGCCTCTGTGGGTTTATGAGACTGTCACTCCTTATGGGAGTGGGAAGTCTCTTCTTTCTCCTGTGGTGTGCCTAGTGGTTTTGAACTGCTGATCTTGTGGTTAGCAGCCCCACGTGTAACCACGATGGCATCAACAGTTGGTGGAGTATTTGAGTACACTTATTTATAGTATCGTTATAATTTGTATAATAAATATCTCCTGTGTACAAAAATATTTTATACCTAGTGCTACCAAGAGACAGCCATACGGGGGTTTGTCTGCTCACATGGAAACACTAGGTATCAAAGAAATAACATAACATGCATCCTGAGGGTACGTTTCGTATTGTAGCTCGACTCCTCAACTCATGTTCTAGAAATGTCAACTTTTGTTCAAGAGAAGAGATTTAATGCTAAAGCTGTTGATTTGAAGTTGATATATAAAAAATTCCAATGAAAACTCTTCGGATATCCTAATTGTATTTAGACAATCTTTGTTTGTTATATTTTATTGAAGCAAATTTAAATCTTTAAGCAAATTTAGTTTAAAATGTTGTCAAATTTCTGCAAAAACACAATTTCTACTTTGGCCGATGCTGTCTTTAATCTTTGAGGATAATGTGCCAGGTGCCCGTGCTAAACACACTATATGTTTTACTTAACTTTATCTTGAGAATGCACTCTCTTTGTAATTAGGTGTAATTAGATCCCCAAGTTATCAATGAAGGGTTCTGGGTAAGCACCCCCCAGCTATGCCTGCATGGGAACTCTAGCCTTCTGGCTCTGGATGTTAAGATTCTTTTTTTATTTTTTTAATTTTTAAATTTATTTATTTTTTTAAGGCATCACTGCCCTCTGGTGCTGGGAGTAGGAGGCCCAGCCTTTGCTCCTGTGAACTGGAATTGAACCTCCATCCCAGTGGGCCGCAGTCCCGCGCACAACCATCTTTTTTTATTTTTAATAATTTTTTAAAATCTTTTTTTTTGGGGGGGTATCACTGCCTCTGGTGGTCGTGGGCGCTACCTAGTGCTGCTCCTGAGAGCCGCCGCTGGATTTGAACTGCCAAGGCTGCAGGCCGCAGTCCCACACTCAACCACTTAACGCCACTGGGGCTCAGCCTGGATGTTAGATTCCTAATCACAGGTTATGCAATCACTTGGTGGGCAAATCCACATGCATTCTGATTTATTTCTCCGATGAAGAGTAGCAAACAAATTATAAGCTGGTAAGAAAGTTATTAAGCTTACTTTCTGCACTTACATCAAAGAGGACAAAAAATTATTAGTGGTGACCTGTGCCAGAGTCAGGGAAGACAGATATGTACAGGGATCCTTTCAGGAGGCATGAAAGTGTTCTACAATTAAAACTCTACATATAGTGAACACCCTTGCACTATAAACTTTGAATGGGCTAATTTATGATCAATGTAAAACCTCAATAAAACTTTAAAAAGGTGGGGCAGGGAAAAGGTACTGACATCCCAGCCTAAGGAGTATCTTGAAAAATTCGCTGAAAGGCCAGAATCAAGTACTACTGAATGTGATTATAAGGTAAAGAAAGAGTGTTGACTATATCCGAAGATAAATCCCAATGGAACGCCAATGCTATCTGAAATGTCGACTCTCATAGGAAACAAGATGTTTTGGAGACTGACTCCTTTGGTTTTATAATTCAGGTATGTCTGGGGGGAAAAGCAACAAAAGCCCCCAAAACAAAGAGCCAAATTCCTTCGTCCTTTAACTCTCCTTGCATCAGCCTGAGACGGTTCACTGCATGCGGAAGGCGTAGGTGTGGCTGAGTAAAAGGAAAAGTGCTAATGTGCTGTAGACGGGCATTGACTGGCACACGCTAAGCTTAAAAATCGGAAGAGGAATTACTGTCGGTGCTGGGGGCGGGGGAGGTGGGAAGTGCGTTACAGCATGGTAAAGTGACCAGATGTTCCGCTTTTTAACAATTTAACAATGTCCCACGGCGCTTTAAAATAAACGTAATAATATTTTTGCATTCTATGAAAATTTTTGTTGCTCCATATAGACCAGAATTTTAACCAAGGACCCCCACCCCTGCCCCCGGTCAATGGTGTCCCACTTAAAGTCTGGTCACTTTAAGCTATGGGGAACAAGGGCCATTTGGGGCTGTAATGTTCTCAGATGGATTGTGGTGATGGCTGCACAACTCAGTACATAAATTAAAACCACTGATCTATGCACTTTACATTATGAAGCATTTCACTAACGCTATTCATAAAAATTAAAACTCATTTAAGTTGAGCTGCTTTAGTATGGGCTGTTCATTACCCCAAAACAGAAAGAATCATGGAACCTCAAGGAAACGTTTCCAAATTCATAATTTCTGCTTGAGGTTTTTCCCAAATTGTAAAATTATTTTGTTTTAATTTTTTAATGAAATCTTTATTGTGGATTAGGTGTGGGGTTTACATTACATATCATCGACTGGACATTCAACAAGTCACACCGCTCCTCACCACTCCCTGTATCCTATCCTATCCCCACCTGGTGATTTCTCTTCTTTTTCCCGTGGGTCTCGATTCCCCGCCCCACTTGTACTCAGGTTAACACCGTTAGCCTTCCAGTGCGTATGCACTGCCTCGTCCTCCCACCATTGCCTTCTCTTCCTTGGGACCATCTGAAGGATGCAAGGCTTTGTCTCGGTTTTCATTCTTATCAGAGTGATCCCATATGGAAGTGGGTGAAGGGAGACATCGGAGAGGGTATGACGTGACAGAACAATAATTCACTGATTATCTCGGGTTCATGAAGGAAGGGGGCGCAAAGTTATTTTACAATGAACCAATTCCATTAAAAATGTGTTTTAACAACTAAAAGCTGAAAGTGATAGCAAATAATATACATAATTAAAAAATAATTATGGGGACGTGTATAACTCTTATCACAATCATCCACTGTGTCAAGTACATTACTACACGTAAACTTTGCGAGTGAGTTTTAGCAGTCTACAGGAAAAGAGAATAAAGAATTGAAACAAGTGCAAAGTTAAAATGAGGTGCTATAAATAAGTGTACTTTCCCACTATTTTCCGATCATACTTAAAAAAAAAAAGCTGTCATGTGCTGAATTTCAAAACTGCCTTTGACTGTAAGAAATGTATTCTACCTAATGAGCCAGTGCACATGACTAAATGTAAGCGAACGTTTCATTCTAACGAACTGAACACGTGGAGCCCTGGTGGCAGAGCGGGGTGCAGCAGTTCAAAAACACCAGCCCCTCCATGAGAAAAAGGTGAGGTTTTCTGTTCCCACAGAGAGCTACAGTCGCAGAAACTCACAGGGGCAGTCCGATTGTCCTTCAGAGTCACTGAAGGTCAGGACCGACTCAATGGCAGTGAGTAGCACACCTTTTTTGGGGGGAAACAAAGGTCTCTGTTTCTGCTGCTAAAGTGACTTTACAACTCACTAATGTAACATAGCTGGTCGTCTGAAAACTACAAGACTGACTGAGTTCAGGGAAGACTGTGGAGCAGGGAGCGGGGGTTCTTGGCACATCTGGCACAATGTTGACATATAATAGGCAGTAGATGTCTGCTACATGCCTGACAGTGGTGGAAATGGAAATTTAGGCTACAATACTGGATGAAGGCAAGAAAGAAACCTTTTCTAGATTTCTGGACCACACTTGTGGACTGCAGCTGCAGGTCTCTGTGCAAACTCATGACACCTTTTGCACTCTATCTGCCTTTTGGAACACAGCTTATCTATCACATAACTAAAAACAACTTGACTTTCTAAAGAAAATACCTGGAAGGTGGCTGGGATTAGAGACAGCAATAGTTTTGCAGGCTAGTGGTTAGGGAGAAACAGCTAAGAGTACAACAGAGTTAACATTCTGTAGTCATGAAAGAATCTATTGTACAGGGATCTTAAAAAAGTTTCTGGGAAAATGGAATTTCAAGATAATGGAATTTTTCCATTAACATTTTGAAGTCCTTTTCACACGATGTGGTACCATACCAGTTAATACATCTGTGGTCCTCCTTAAGGGGGCTGCTACCAAGATGTAAAGTTATATCAGGGACATAGGGGTGGAAAAGATAATGATTTTTTAAAAACTTCATTCTGCCCAACCATTTGACTCCTTTATTTATTTATTTATTTTTTTTGAGCATCACTGCTCTCCGGTGGTGGGAGTAGGAGGCCCAGCCCCACTGCTGGAATTGAACCTCCATCCCAGTGGGCCGCAGTCCCGCGCACAGCCACTACGCCACCGGGGCTCAGCCCGACTCCTTTATTTTTAAGATTTGCAAAACTGGCATGAATTCTGACATGTATTTCCCTTGCTCACCCCCTCATGGACAGACCAGGTGCAGGAAATTCAGATATGGTTAATAGAAACAGAAGAGAAAGAACTCACCTCAACAGAGAGCCAAGACCTGTTTAGACCTTTTAGTTTATGCCAACTATTAAACATGTAGTTTTGAATGTTACAGACAGATCACAAGTTAGAAAATGAAATCCACTATCAATGTACCAACTAAGAAAAATTCCAAATGTAACTTACTTTTGTAGTGGGATCTGGCTTTGAGCCATAAACAGCTTCTTCCTAAAGAAGTAATCAATCTTCTAAGAAAGGAGAAATCAATAGGGATGCTCTTTGAGATCATGAATTCTGTTATGGAGGATGACATACCAAGACTGTTGCTTTCTATACAGGCATCAAGAAGTTTATTGAAAAAAAGGCTGTACTGCGTGACATCCACCGTTTCTGAAAGGAAAAAGGAAACATAACAAACTGCCATAACCGAATCGGTCTAGTTCAGTCTCTTACACCTGTATCGCTCCAACTGCTTTCTTTCCCCTCTTCTCTCCTTGGCCCTTCTCCACCCACCATGGGAATGGCAGTCCCTAAAATACAGCCATCTCACACATTCTCAAAGCAACAAACCAGAAACAACAGCAACCCCCCCCCCCAGGACAGTTCACACAAGCACAACAGCTGATGTATTTTGCAATGGAGTGCACGGAAAGAAGCTTAGAAAAGCTTTGAGGGCTGTATTAATCTCTCTGTACACAGGCCGCATCTGTTCATCCTTTTATGAAGCCATCATGCTTACTCCCGACGCAAAGTCGTCTGTATGTTTCCTTTAATATGACTTTCCTATCCATCTATGCCTCCCACATTAGTAGCCAAGGACATTACTGCCATTGCCAAACTGCTATGTCCTTTCTTGGAACTCATTATCTGCTATTTTTTCCTGTTTGTTCCATGTGTAACTGTAGTTCAAGGTAATAAGAATTACGCTCTGTATTTAAGTATTAAGAGAAAAAGCAGGGGCTGAGCCCCGGTGGTGTAGAGGTTGTGTGCGGGACTGCGGGCCACTGGGATGGAGGTTCAATTCCACCTCCACAGGACCAAAGGCTGGGCCCTCCTACTCCCACCACCAGAGGGCAGTGATGCCCCTCCCCCCAAAATAGAAAAAGCATTCTTCATTACCAGTGAAGGTATGATGTTCACTAGGGGTATGTAAGCTGATGCTTGTGGATGATTTGACAGTGGAGGAAAAAAGAGAATCATGGAATTGCCATGGTCAGAAACGATTGACACACACCACGCACAGGTAACTATCTTTGGGTTGAAATGAAACCAAACCCAGCAAGAACGCATATCCAACGTGCAGAGAACACATTTTACAGAAAAACTACTACACTAACTGCGCACCACCCCCACCCACCCCCGACAAAACTCAACCCAAACAGGTGGAGAAATGTGTCTTATTAGCTGTAAACACAAGATGTGGAAAAGCTAATTTAACTAGAGTTTCGGAAAGCATACCTTGAGAATTTTGAAAACCTGGTAGATTTTGCAAAACTTCAAATGTCTGTCTATAAAGACTTTTGGCTAAGGTCTCGTGTGCAATTGTGAAAAGCAGATTATGTCGATTGAGCACATCCAGCCGGTCACAGGGCCAGAGCGGTGTACTGATGATCCATTCTGACTCTTCCACAGAGAAAAAAGCATCAGTACCTCATACTATAAAAACCACACTGAGCAGTTAATCATACATTAATACTTCAATGACATTTTGGGGAAAGTGGTAAAACTTAAACGAGAAAAGAACCATGATTCAAATTTATTAAGGTCAACATTTGCAGTGGAGAGCGTCATCCTCGAGAGAGATGCAAAGATTAGGCCGCTCGCTGTCAAGCTTCTCTTCATCAGACTCTCCCTCGCCAAGGGTACAAGAGCAACTCTTATTTTAACACTTGATCTTTTGACAAGATGCTGTCATGTTTTGTCTTGAAAACAGCGATGTGTATGCACACGTTCATTACTTAACACTGATCAATAGCGTATCACTTTTTAAAGTATTCTTATATAACAATGTCCTCATTTCTGCTTATTTAAAAATGTTTAACTATGAAACATTGTATATATACACTAGGATATCTAGGTTATAAATGCATAATAATAAAACAAACTTATGTACCCATCAGCTTAAAAAAAAAAGGGACTGTGAACTACACTTTAATCTCTGCTCTGATTTTCAAGTCTACTGTTGTGCAGGGCATTGGGTGTTAAAATGTTAGAAATATCAATATTCTATAGTGTACCTAACACACTCAGTCATTATGTTCATAATGAAACACTGCTATTAACACTGACATCATGTTTCGGTGTTTGCGTTCATCCAGACGCAGTGTAGTAGTCACGTTCTAACCTCTTTTGTAGCATTCCCATCACAGGGAATCCAAAAAATACTGAAGAAAGATGTGCTCATGCAAGTCCACAGTGCTGAAAAAAGCTTTGTGCTCCCAGGACAAAGCTGTAAGGTAGGAACTTGTTTTTAGATTAAGAGAGCACACATGATTGGTGGCTTGAGCAGACTTCGATTATGTGCAAGATTAGGCAACGTTCTAAGTGCTTTACAAATCAAAAATCATTTAGACATGTTTCCCTAATAGGTGACTCTTAAAATTTTCTAAGTTTTATTGTATACTGAAAGCTAAAGGCACTTCCTACATTAAAAAACTGTACTAATTCATCTTTGGAACATAACTTCCATTAAAATAAAATTGTTTAGGTGTATTATTTTGATGTTACTTTTCACTTATTGTGTACCTGACACATCCCCCCCTTTTTTTTTGAGGGGGCCATCATTGCCCTCTGGTGGTGGGAGTAGGAGGCCCAGCTTTTGCTCCTGTGGAGCCGCTGCTGGAACTGAACCTCCATCCCAGTGGGCCGCAGTCCCACGCAAAGCCACTACGCCACCGGGGCTCAGCCCCCTATCCCTCTTATACTAAGTAGAGTGTCCTCATCATTTAGCAGTCATCACAACATTTGTGAAAGTTTAATTTATGAGATTCAATTTAAAAATCTTAGCTAAGTGTATAACTACATACAAAAATTTGAGCAATTTACTTGTTTTACACACCAAAGTCAAAATAAACGGATAACTGGGAAAATATGTGGGCATTATTACCTTTTAATTTACCTACTCCAAACTAGCTAATAATGCTGTCAGCATAAATGACATGTATGAGAACCTTCCAGGAGAATGGAATTTCCAAGAATAAGAAAATAGTTTGTTAGTGTATCTAACTACCTGGCATACTGTGGGTGGCTTGCATGCTGCTGGAAGCTACGTCACTCAAGATAAAGAGGTTCCAGCAGAGCTTCTCGCTGAAGAACAGCCTACCAAGAGGGGACAGGCGATCCACGTCTGGAGAATGAACCACTGGAAACCTCATGAGTAGGAGCAGCGCAGTGTCAGACACAGACAGTGCTGGAAAACGAGTCCTGCAGGGTAGAGGGCGCTCAAGAGAGCACCGAGGAGACTGGCCTCCTGGAAGCCCAGCCCAGTGTCCTGATGCCGCTGGGGGAAAGCTTTGGGGACTTGCCTTTGCTGATGGAGCAAGACAAAAAAGAAGAGCGGCAGCTGCAAGCATCCCTTGATCATGAGCACGCAGAACGTGTGAAGTATGAGAGTCGGGAACTTGAAGACTCAACTCTGAACTGGACAGCACCTAGATCGATATCTTAAGAGGCTAGTGAGCTGAAACAGGCTGGTATTGGCCACTCTGAATGACATAATCACATGGTTTATTATGCTGGAAAAGGCAAATTCAAGAAGACATCTCACTGACTGTCAAAGAGAACACCTCAATAGTTGTCTTGAAGTACAACGCTGCCTGTGATAATACTTACACAACGAGACGTATATATCTATAAATTTTCAAGTTAAGACAACTGCTGCTATTCAAATGTACACACCAACCACTAAAGCTAGAGTTAAACTGAAGCTTTCTTCAGGAATTGATGGACTACCCATCGAGAATGTTTCAGCATTACCCGAAGTTCAGGCCCAATTCAGAAGAGTATTGGAACAAGGGATTATCAATGCTGACGCCAGATGGACCTTACTCAAAGCAGAGAATACCAGAAAGATGATTTCGTGTGTCTCATTGACCGTGCAAAGGCATTTGACTGTGTGGATCAAAATGAGCTTCTCGTTCACCTTGAGAAGAACGAGAATCCTAGAACACCTCACTGCGCTCATTCGGATCATGTGCACAGATCAGGAAGCAGCCGTGAGAACACAACGAGGGAAGACTGACTGGCTTAGGATCAGGGTTGTAGCCTCTGACCACCCTTGTCCCACCTGGATGCTGAGCACATCATCAAAGAGGCTGACTTATGTGATGAAGAATGTGGCGTCAGGTTGGGAGGAAGGCTTATTAACAATCTGCAATATGCAAATGCCACAACCTTGCTTGGTGAATGGGGGGAGGACCTGCAGCACTAGCGGATGAAAACCAAGGACTGCAGTCTTTCGTCTGGATTACCACTCAGTGCAGACACCAAAATCCTCACAACTATCCCAAGAGATAACGTCATGATAGGAGAAAAGGCTGAAGTTGTCAAGGACTGTGCGCTGCTTGGATCCTGTCAGAGCTCACGGAAGCAGCAGTCAAGCGATCAAAAGACACAATGTAATGTGCCCATTGTTGCACAAGACTGCTTTAGAGAACTGATGATCAAGGATGTTATTGTGAGGACCGAGGTGTGCCTGACCCAAGCCATGGCATTCTCCATTGCATGTGCAATGCATGTGCAACTCCAAATAAGGAAGACTGAAGAATATTTGCATTTTGCATTGCGATGCTGGAGAAGAATATTCAGAGAATCATGGACTACTGAAAGGACTAACTGATCTATGTAGTACGAAGAAGGCCAGGGAGTCCTCAGAGGCAAGTCTGGCAAGCCTTACACACTCTGGACATATTGTCAGGAGACCAGTCCCCAGAGAAGGACATCATGTTGGGAGAGTGGACAGACAGTGAAGAGAGGAAGGCCTGCCATGAGATGGATGGGCACAGAGGCTGTAGACATCAATGGGCTGAGACGGGGATCACTGTGAGGATGGCAACGGGACTGTGCAGGATTTTGTTCTGCTGTGCACACAGCTGACTGGACAGTACCACATGCCGCCAATTTCCTCAGGCTGAAATGGATCGACTGTGCCATCAGTATGCACTGACAGCTACTGATGGTTGAAATGGAGACGTTGGAAACGAAGAGGAAGGGCAAGCAGGTGAGGTTAGAAACTGAATGACAGAAGTTTGCAAGACCGATGACTTCTTCATGGGAAATACATTTTTCAGTAACGTAAGCAGCACCTATCCAATGACAGAAGATCTGATAGATTGTGGAATGATATCAAGATCATACATGAAGAAAGCAAAGGTCATTAAAAAGACGGAAGGAAAAAGGGGAGAAAGAAAGATGCAAGTGGCTGACAGAAGAGACTGAAATTTGCTAACACACATGGGAGAGATGATGAGATGAATGAGCTGAACAAAGTATTTCAGAGGGCAGCTTTCAAAGGCAAGGCAAGGTATTGAAATGTGCAAAAACTTGGGAGTTAGAAAGTCAAAAAGGAACAACATGTTCAACAAATCTCAAACTGAAAGAGTGGATGAAAAAAAATTCAGGTCTTGGGTTGAAACACTGAAGGATTCTATGGGCCCAATAGTGAACAATACAGGAAGCAGTAGGAAAGATACAGAGCACACAGACACTCTGCCAAAAACAACAAAACCCTAATTGACATTCAATCATTGCAAGAGGTAGCAAACGTTCAAGAACTGATGGCAATGAAGGAAAAGGTCTGAGCTGCACTGATGGCGTTAGCTCCCCAGAAGGAGCTGGAAGTTGAAAGAAACTGGGTTAAGCACTGGAAGGACTCACTTGCTTATGGCAAGAAATTTGCAAGACAGCCTCCTAGCCACCCCACTACAGGAAATCCATTATTTGTACCTACAACTTCAAAGTAGGTTGCCACAAAGAATGTGAAAATTACTGGACAAAATCTTAATATCACACATAAGGTAAATTTTGCTTGGGAAGGTTCACAACAGTGGCTGCCACACATTGACAGGGAGGTGCGAGAAATTCAAGCTGCATTCAGAAGAGGACCTGGCACGCTGGCGATCGTTGCTGACGTTGGACAGATCTCGGCTGAAAACGGAGGGTACCAGAGATATTGACTTGGGTTTTACTGGTCATGCAAAGTTATCTGACTGTGTAGATCATAACTGACAATAGGTAACAGTGAGAAGAATGAGAATTCCGGAATGCGTCACTGTGTTCATCTGAAACCTGTACACGGACCAAGAGGCTTTTGCTTGAACAGAACAAGAGACTACTCTGTGGTTTAAACTAAAGAAAGATGTGAGGGTTGCATCCTTTCATCTTATTAGTCTGTGTACTGAGCATCTAATCCAAGAAGCTGGGCTATATGAAGACCACATCAAGAGTGGAGGAAGACTTAAGAACGACCTTCTATTACGCAAATGACACAGCCCTGACAGTAAGAACTCGAAGCACACTTGCTGATGGAGATCCCGGACTGCAGCCTTCAGCATGGACCACAACTGAACAAAGGAAACCAAGATCTCTACAACTGGACCAACAGACAGCATCATGATGAAGGGAGGAAAGTTGTCAAAGGTTTCATTTTGCTTGGATCCACCATCAGTGCCCAGAGAGGCAGCAGTCAATTAATCCAAAGTGGCATAAAACCTCTTTTAAAGTGCTGAAAAGGAAGGATGTTACCGGGAAGACTAAGCTTCCCCTGACCCCAACATGCTCGGGTCCATTGTCTTACAGGCACGGGGAGGTTGGACACTGGGAGGCGGCGGACGGAAGAAGAGTTGATGCATCTGAGTCGCTGTGTCAGGCAACGACTGCAAAGTACCACGGGGGCAGCCAGAAGAAAAAGCAAATCCATCCTGGGCGAAGTACAGCCAGCATGCCCTTAGAACTGGGGGCGCCAAGACTTCTCCTCACACACTTTGCACGTCATCAGGAGAGACCAGTCGGGCTCCTGAGAGTGAGTCCTGAGACCAGTTAACACCCGCAATGTCTCAGAACTTGTTAGGAAAGCAAGTTCTTAGGCCCCATACCAGCCAGATTCCATCAGAAACTGGGGGTTGGGGGGGTGGTGGGAGGAATGCCAAAGCTGTGCAGAAGTTGATTGACTCTAAGTAACCTCTCGCGTTCCTATGCAGATAGGTCAGAGTAGAACTGTGCTCCAGAGTGCATTTTTCACGAGTAGATACCCAGGCCTTTCTTCTGAGTTCCTCTAGGTGAGCTCTGAATCTCCAACCTGTCAGGTGAGGAGCTAAGTCCCCATGCAGGGACTCGAGGTGCAGGCCCAACAATCTGAATCTTAACAAGCTCTATGGAATTCTGACAAGAGCGATAGTCACAACAAAGCTTTAGAACAACAGTCTCAGCATTTATAACTCAGGTGGTTGGCTGGCTTAGATCTTGGTTTGGGTAGTTTACACTTCAATTATGCTGAAATTTTATAGAACCCATTTAAAGGAAAAGATCCCTGCATTATGAGTGCAGGGGTTAAAAATACAGATCCTGTTGTTGGGCAACTTCAGATGGGAATTCATGCTGTGCACTTAATTGCCATCTGGCTTTTTCTGACCCTCTCTGTGTCCTCATCTTGGGATGTTACCTACCCTCAGGGATACTTCATTGGTGATAATCATATGAGATGATACAAATAAACATTAGTGTAATGATTGGTAAATAGTAAATACTCATATTATTAGTTAGTAGATAATTTAAAGATTGCTACTATCAGAAAATAGATCAAGGACACAAACAGGCTATCCATAAAAGAAAAAACATAAATGAGTAAAGAAAAAACAAAAGTTTAAAAACATAAATGAAATGGTTTATTTCTTCCTAACCCTTTTATCCCATCAAACTCAACATTGCCAAAGGGGTTTTATAACATGCATTCTCACATATGGCTGAAATCGCTACATGTTAAGTGAACTTTTTGTAGGGGATGGAGGATTTTTATATTCTATTAACACAGACATTATCTGTAAGGATTGCGACTTCCATCATCTGGAATGCACCAGTTTGTGTCTTATCAACCCAAACACATACTATTGGGCCGGAACACCTGAAACTATTTGCATGCACCTGTACTCTCCACAAGGGCAGTGTCTGTACACAAGATACACAGTAAGCAACAGTGCCCAGGGACATTCTTAAAGGGAGTGCTCTCGAACGAACCTTAAAAACTTGTACTTACCTGTCAATCTGAATGGCAATAAAGGCAACATTGGGAACATTTACCAAAAAGCTTTAAAATGTCTTTAACCTTTAGCCCAGCAATTTCATCAGAATTCATCCTAGGAATTAATAGATTTAGCAGGGATGTTTAGCAGGGATCACCGTTTATAATAGAAACTTGAAAATGAGCTAAGTTCACTAAAAGCACATTCATGGAGTAAGATATGTAGATTCAGAGATAGCTATTTTTTTCATAAGATGGAATACCACGTAGGTCATTTAAATGATGTAGAAAATGCAAGTGGCAAATATGAATGTGTGTTATATTAAAGTGGGTAAAATAATTTTTCGGTCCTGTGTACCTGTTATCAGATTTCTCTACAATGAATATGTATTACTTATATGAAAACAGTAAAAGTTCGATGTCAAAATTTAATGGATGTTTCTTTAGAAATTTTCTATGAAATGTGTATTCTATAGAGCTAAAACACTTATTCTCTAGCCTCCAAAGCATGATTAGAAAAATTATGATGGTTTTAAGGTTTCTTTATGGTGCTAAAGAGAGAGGACAAAGTAAGAACTTGTAATTCTCGTGCTGGGATACAAAGTACTGGCTCTGGAGAAAGAATTTTACAAGTCAAAATGAGAATGAAAAAACCCCTGACTTCTTACCATAAAGTCTGGCAACCACCGAAATAAAAAGATGTGTGTCTTCTATTTCTCCAACAGGAGTGATGTATGCACTCTTTAAACAGACGCAGTACCCGTACCCTTGACTCAGAGAGGCCCGCAAGGGCAGAGAAGCACCGCCCCCTCGGGTGACCAAGGCTGCAATCTAGAATCTGTACACAAGCAGACTGCCATAACTCTAGCCAGCCATTCAGTTAAGTTTACTAGGTCATAATAAGCCTTTTAGAAGAGGAAAAAAAATAGATGTGAAAAGTCACCTCTGCCTCGCCTCCCTATCTTTCCAAGCACTCAGTCTCTCTTCTGAGGCCATCTTTTGCAAACGTCTGCACATACTTTATTGACATAAGCACATCTGTATGCATACATTTTAATTCTTTTCACAAGGGAGACACTGAACACACTGTTCTGCATCGTCTGCTTTTCACTTGGCAACACGTCCAGGAGACACACTCCACAAGGGGACCTGTAGGTCCGACTCACTCTACTACGGCAATTCCCATTTGTCTGGAAGTCTTTTGTTACTAACGTTGGCAGTAACAAACACTTCCAGATAACTTAAGAGTGCACACCCTTGTGGATGGGGACATCTGGTAGGAGGAATCCAAGAAAGGAAGTTGACAGATTAAAGGAAATACACATTTTGAACTTTTGACAGAAATTTTGTCTCTGAAGACAATGTGTGCGTGTGCCTGTCTCTCATACTTTCATCAAAAGCATATTTTCAAATCTGATCTTTGTTTATATAATGGATCCAAAATTTTATTAAAAATTTTAATGTCTATTTCTCTCATTCCCTGTGAAATTATAAGTAAACAACACTACTACTTGTATTTGTTTCCTTTTTTGGAACTATCTGCTGGCTGCAGAACCTTTAAAGAACAACAACAACAAAGAAAATTCTGAAGAAAAGCTAGCATACTTCTATGGACCTTTCTTTTAAAGAAATCAGATTTTATTCATGTAAATGACTTTCCTTTGAAATGGACACTACAAAGAATAATTCTGTGTATATAACTGATATGATTTTTAAGCTAGTCATCATAACTAAAGTATCAAAATCAAAATAATTTTTTATGTTTTTGTGCTTGTGGGCATCACTGCCCTCTGGTGGGAGTAGGAGGCCCAGCCTTGTTCCTGGAGAGCTGCTGCTGGATTTGAACCACCAACCCTGTGAGCTGCAGTCCTGCACACAACCACTATGCCACCGGGGCTCAGCCCTTAAAATTAAAATAATTTTAAAGTCTCCAGTTGTTGGATTAATGGTTTCTTGGGGAGATGACATGGCAAGTTGGGGGGCAGGGATGGGGAATCAATACCGTTAAGTACAAGAATGAAGATGATGTTCTGAAATTGATTGTGCTGATAACTGTATATCTCTTCTGGATGTGACTGCACTACTGGCTTATATGAAATGTGAATTATATGCCAATCAAACTGTTGGGGGGGGGGAAATCAGATGAAAAAAATCCATCTACTTAAAATCTGTATGAATCACTCCATGTACTTCCTCTTCTTTTCCACTTTCTTCTGCAATCAGTGAACCTCCATTTGCAGCTTGCTCATTTCTATGTATGTGTCTTGGTGTGTGTCTATGCGTGTGTCCTTCTTGGAAACCCCCTCCACGCCCACACTCTGGTGAGCTGAAGAAAACTTTTACCAAACAAGCCTTTCCTCATGAAGTCCATTGGTGACATGTCTCCATGTCTCTCCATTAACCTTCAGCTCTCTGGACAAAAGCCAAGATCTAGTGTGTGTGCGATTGCGTGTGAACACACATATGGGTACCGGTGTGTGTGTGTGTGTGTGTGTGTGTGTGTGTGTGTGCGCACGCGCTAGTATAAAGCTGCCCAGTTGCTTTACTTGCACATGTATCTCACATTCCCTTCTCAACTTGGGAGGGAGTCTTGATTTTCCTTCCTCCTTATCCCACTGTGTCACATAAACTCTGCCCTGTGCTCTGCGTCATCAGAGCCACAAGTATTAAAGCAGGTAGTGTCATTCATCTCACACCATACTCATCTCCGCTGTTTCTGCTGGTTTAATTTCACTGCAATTTCTGCTAGAGGAATTTCCCTACTAGGGAAAGGTACGGAGTCAAGTTTATCTATCCAAAGAAGACAAGAGCTTATGCATACAACACTTATGATTTCTTAGTATCAGAAATAGTAAGAGAGCCCTGGACTTTCTAGATATGAACTGGACCTCTGTTCTTTACTGGCTACATTATTTTGGATATGTTACTTAATAGTTTGGACAGAATTTAACAGTGATTGTACCAGTTCCAACTCCAGAGCATTTCTGACAACTAACTGGGATAATCAAAGCAAAGTACTTAAGTCATATGTGATTGCATTTACTCTATGTTAATTTAAGGTTTTGACCAAATTATTATCGATAATGCAATATCAACTTAATGTTATCACAAAGGGAACAATTATGGTAAGTTTAACACATTATCTTATGCTTGCATATAACAGAACTTACCCCGCATTACCCAAATGGCACCATCTAGACTTCCACTGTTGAGAAAAATTTCTGCTGCAATATTCACAATTTGACATCTTGGTGCTACCTTCTCAAGCCCTGTAAGTCCTTTTAAACTTGTGAAATGTATTTTTAATTCATAGAGTTTATCTAAGACCTTCCTTCCCTAGAGTAGAAATAAAGAACTAATTGAGTACCAATACTTAACATACTATGAGATTATGTCTCAGATAATTATGCAAGAGCCAGTTATCTAATTTTGAATCATTATTCTAGGTTGACGGTTTAACTGCTCCTACCCTCTCTTGGACGCCTGACTCATTCACTGAGATGGGTGGGGGCGGGGTGGGGGTGGTAGGGAGGGAGCAGAAGCCACTCTGCTTCCTATGACCCTGGCTCCACCTGTCCTGTGGCTCCCTGGACCGATAGTTCTTCCATGGTTTCTTTTATACACTGTGCTTCCCCTTTAAGATCTCATTTAGCAAGGCGACTGCTGACCTAAAGTAGCAGAGTACTAATAATATGTTTTCATTCTTCTGCTGTTGACTATGCTGAGATCCAAGAGGGTGGAAAAGTAGAAAGGAAAATAACTTATCAACTTAGATAAGGGTAATTTAAAATAAAACTGTTACAGTTATTCTGATTTTTTTGTCTTTTATAGCAAGGCTGCTTTCGGCCTGGACATCAGAAATTAAATATATAATGGTATAAACTGGGTGGCCAATTATCATTATTTTTTAATAAATGGCCTGATAGTAACTATCCTATGCTTACAGACTATATCTGGTCTGTGGTTCTTTGCTGTTAATGTTTAAAAATAAAAATGTATAACCCTCTTAAAGCATAAAAGATATGCTTAGCTCACAGGCAAGACACAAACATGGCAGGGCCAGATTCAGCTTTAAGACCATGATATGCACACCTCTGCTTTATCATATTCCGGGCAGTTTTGAGCCAGATGACTATGATGTCAAGTAACTGAATTGGGCTGCTTGAACTAGTACATCTTTAGCTGAATTCCAATGGTGTCACGGTGGTGTTAAACAAGGGTTTCATTTCAAAATAGTCACACTGAAGGTACTGTGGCAGTTACATAATCTCGCATCACCTTGAGTGTATTAAGAGGGAAGGGGTGGAGTTTAGGTTGTCAATTGTGTCACAGCTCGATTGGAGGGTAATCAACATAAATAGCTCTCTGGAGTCCCGCCTGTAACTCTCACTGCCTTCACCTTCCTACTGACATCCGTGTGGAGCGATGCTGAGACGGGAGCGCCCTGTGGGTGCTTCCACCACTATCAGATCCACAAGACTTTGCCCCCACCGGCCTGTGACCTTCCTGCATTCTGCATCATTGAATGCAGCTGTGTGAGTCTGAAGAGGGACTTATGGACCAGCAGTGGACTTATAGACTTGATCTGGGCTGAGCTGGGATGTTTTAATATACAATTACTCTACTATATAAAGCTCTTTATTATACTTATTTGAGTGCCCCTGGATTTGTTTCTCTAGTCAATCTGGTCTAACATAGGTACTAAATAAAATATTCACTTTAAATACAAAAATTTCAATTAAAATATAAGGAAAAATGTATCAACCTCTATGTCTTAAGGAAAAAAATAACCAGATAAAGTAAAAACATACTCTGAAATTTTAGCAACACCAGTGACTTTTCTAAAAGGATCTTCTTGTTAGCTAGTTCTCAAATTCTCAAGTATTAAATATCACATGAATCCATGTTGTCACCACCTTAAAGTAGCAAGGACCATGTTCATCTCAGGCTCTGCACACAAGAAGTTCCACACTCTGATACTGGCCATATTTTTAATTCATTCATGTTTATGATCACAGACTAAAAGGCTATCAAACACATTTTCAATTGCAAAACAGCCTCTTAAAAAATAAAGGCAGTAATATTCAGATATCTTCAATAGCTGTTTAAACAGAGACTGTACATTCAGCTACTCCATATGCTATATAGCACCATTTCTCCACAACATTGGATTTTTCTGTTGTCTATTTTATTGAACACATTTCTTTTTTCTTCTTTTTTTTTTGGCATCACTGCCCTCTGGTGGGAGTGGGAGGCCCAGCCTTGCTCCTGGAAAGGAGCTGCTGGATTTGAACCGCCAAGCCACTGGGCTGCAGTCCCGCACTCGACCACTAATTCACCGGGGCTCAGCCAGAACACATTTCTAAGTGACTGAGTCTGTACCTTCACACCCTGCCTCTAGCAGTAGAATAATCTTGTCTAGATACTCAGCATCTTCTAATAACAACATTACAACTCACCTGCGAGACTGGGTTTCATTTTGTTAGTGACTAATACCAAATTCTAAGGTTAATGTATATTCTGTTGACACTTTAAAACTTGGTACTCTATACCATGGAGCTCAAACAGAAATTACCGAAGTACCTTGGGCCACTGCATCAGTTTGTGATAGAAGTACATAGCACTGATTCCAATTCTGCCCAGCAAAGTTTTATCGACTTCACTCTTCTGTGGATCTTTGCTAACTGAAAAACAAAGTAGGCAAATGGAAGGAAGTGAAACAATCACTTAAAAAGTGATGGGAAAGCCAAATAAGAAAGAACTACTGGTGTAATTCTAAAGGCTAGGGTCCAGAAAGCTATTACTTCTGGGTCAGGTGTACGTCAGGACCTGATTTGATACAGTCCATGAGCTGACCATGATGTGTGCATTTTTAAAGAGTTGTTAAAAAGAGAGGAACCGATGCAATGGGCACCATGTGTGGTTGTGTGCAAAGCATAAAATATACTTATCAGCTGGCCCTTTGCAGATAGGGTTTGTCAACCCCAATAAGGACTACAGTTATGAAAGGCTCACATAAAAAACAAACCAACGAATAAAAAACTCAGCACTGTGAATTTTGTTTACTTGTGAGGGCAGTATGCTAAAAATCCAGGTGTTCATTATAATTTGCAACCAACAGTCTTATTAATCTTTCTGAAGAGAAAAATAAGGACACAAACACTATACTAAAATCTTGATTTAACTTTCTCTCAATAATAAAATTTAACATATGCAAACATTTATAAAAAGAAAAAATGATTATCTGAAAACTGTCTTTTAAATTTATTCCCCACATGAAAAACATGAAGACATAGGCGTGAACTTTACATGCCTAGTAAGAACACTGCACCAACCCAGTAGACAATCATCTGACTCAAACAATGACATTTTACCTGCTTCAGCAAATTCACAGAAAGGAACACCTGGGTTCTCTTCTTTATAGTCTTTTGTTAGTGTTTCAGCAATACAAGCACAGAATCTCTGGAAATCTGCAAATGTTTCACAAGCTATTTTTACATTAATGTATAAATTTCCCAATTTTGTCCAGTCGCATTTTTCTTTACAGTGCTATTTAGATTGTTTGAAGAACAGAAGACAAAAAGGAAGAAAGGTAAGAAGAAAAGAATAAAGGAAGAAAAAAAAAAAGAGAAACCATGTCATTATACAGATTATGGGTTAGAAAGATGTAGGCATTAGATAAACAGAAACTAAGACATAATCTCTGTAAATCTTACACACTTGCTGACAAGTGGTGCAACTTTAATAACATGCTACTTTATACTTAAATTTTCTGACTACAGCAAAGTCTCTATTCACTCATGATGACAATGTACATTTGTTGTAATTATTTCTTAGTGCACTGTGTGTAGCCTGAACCGACCTAGTGGCATTGAGTCTGGTGGGTTTTTTAATGCACTCGTGGTGCCACTGTGCAAAGAAGACGGGCTTGATGGAAATGAATGGCTTGCTTTGTCATTTGGGCAAGGTGCTTACTATGTATTTTCTTATGCATAACACAAGGATTTTAATAGTTTACTGAGTTTTTATGAAGATTAACTGGCATAATCCAGGTATTCAGTATGGTACCTAGTTCGTAGTAGATAGTTTGTGCTATAAAGCAGCTTTCAGAGCAATAATGAATATTTTTATTATGCTTAGAGATTGTGTTTTATCATTACTTGACCATTTCTGATTTGGAACTTACACATCTCTTTGTAGAAGCACATTTCTAGAAAAAGTGCTACTATGAACATTTTAATCAAGTTTGGATCTTCCTACTGGTTTTTATGATTAATTACTAACACACACACACACACACACACACACACACCAACAAAAACCAAAGAGTCCTTATAAGGATACTTGATCCTAATTACAGTTAGAGCAAATGAGTACAAAAGCAACATAAATTTAAAAAGTAAAATCATGTTGTAAGTCCTCTACTTTTTCAGCTGTAAAGAGGTCGAGAGGTTGGCGGGAGGTTGGTTTTCCCAGCATTGCACATGGGCTGCAGTGGTCCATGAAACATGCTGTACATGCTTAGGAAGTTGGTCTATCAGAACACAAGCGTTACAGGCTGAGCTTTGAGATACTACTATTATCATTAATCTCAACATACAGTAACTTTAAATGAAACAATTTATTTTTAGAAGAAATAGTTCACCAACTCCAGACATGAACATGTATGGCCTGCATTTCAAGGACGCTTGCACTGCACATTGGGCTGGTAAACCCAAGAATAGCAGTTCACGTCTACCAGCTGTTCCATGGGGGAAATGAGGCTGTGTGCGCCTGTGAACAGTCCCAGAAACTCTTAGTGGTTTTACTCTGTCCTAAAAGGGCTCTGTGATGGAAATCAACTCATTTATTTATCTTTTTTAGGTTGGTATTTCAAAATGTTAACAGGTAAAAACAAAGCAAAATTACTTTTCTTTGAGCATTTTCTCTGTGTAAGTGGCATGTTTCTAAAACTTTTCTTAAAATGGCATTACCATATGAACTTTTTGTTATGATTGGTTTTAGAAACTTACTTAAAAAATAAGTTTCCCTTCCTGTAAAATGTTTTTGTAGACTTAGAATTATCCGTAAAAATACAATCTATCAAGCAAAAAAAAAAAAAAAAAGCGTCATACCTCTATTTCATTCAAGGTTGACTCTAAATCACACTTCCAACTCTTTTTAAATTGCCTCATCTGTATCCTTTAATAACAGAAAAAGATTAACTGTATTTATATTCACCCCTCAAGTTACCATTGCTCCTAATTAATTTTTACCATGGCTTATCTCTAAGAGCCCAGAGAATGAAGAAAATAGAAGCATATCATAAAAATTCTTTAGAGCAGAAGAAAATGGCAACTACATAATTACCTACCTCACTACATTTTCTTAAGAAGGAATAAGAGTAGAAAAGTTTATTCTACACAAAACCACTCTCAGCATAACCTGAAAACAGGATGTCAGAACTTAAAAAATAACCAGGAACAGAAAACAACAAGCCAACAACCCTCCAAACGGGAGCCAGCACACGACCTACCTCTCCCTGCCCGCACTCACAAGGACCTGTGGCACACACCATGGCAGGTCAGAACAAATCACCCAGAGCAAGTCATCCACCAAAGACCTCAGGCGGGAACGGGAGCCCAAAGCTAGAGGAACCGCCCATGATTCAGAGAGATTACCACTAGCAATGGAAGATGCTGGGGGGGGGGGGGGGGGGAGAAAAAGTCAAAACCCAAATCGAAGGGGAGGAACGTAAGAGTGCACAGCTTCTGGGAGAGGAGAGAGAGAGAAACAGAGAGCGAGAAGCCCCTTTGGCAAATGGAAAGAGGAAATGAAGAAATGGGGGAAGTTTAGAGTAAGGTGTCTTGGTGGTATTACTTGTGATTGGGATCTGCAAGATGGGCAGTTTGAAGCTGCTGGTCACACCTCAGGAGAAAGAAGGAGCCTTCTGCTCCTACAAACAGTTACGATCCTGGGAACGCAAAAGCGGGCAATACTGCCCTGTGCTATAGGGTCTCTGCTCACTGTGAGTCGGCAGTGAGGCCAGACAAAAGAGAACTGTGACATCAGAGGGCTGCAAGTCTACCACCCAAAGAAACACAAGAACTCCAGGGCACGGTTCCTGGGTCTTCCTACGCAGACAGGAGAGGGTGTGATGGAACCAAGAGCACGGTAGAACACTCCAGGATGACAAAGGTGAACACAAAACGTACCCAAGGAGAGCAGCTGCAAAACAATCAGTAAACCAAACTTCCTATCTGTCAACCAGGGGGAGAAAATCCCCCAGAGAAAAACTAGGTTTCTAAGCAGATTTCAATATACTTGAACCAGGGTGAGAAATGTAACACCTAAAATATAGAAATGAAAAGAATGAAGCCAACTGATTGAATTGGGGAAAGGAAAGGAGATGACCACAAAAATAAAGATCTTTACTTTTTTTCCTGGGCGAATGTACTAGCTAGAACTTTATCACTCTGTTGAGTCGGAGTGGCGTAAACAGACATCCTCTTTTCTCAATCTTAAGAGGAAAGCCTCCATTTTAAGTACGATGCTTGGGGTAGGCTTTTAAAATGTCCTTCTTGGAGGCCACTGAGTTGGTTCACACAAGAGGATGAAAGGGTGACTGGTACTGTGTCATCCGTACATGTCTGTCCTTTGTTGCAGTCACTCCACCAGTTCATCTCAAGGTCTTCCTGTTTTTCTCTGACCCCCTCCCTTACCACGTATGATGCCCTGCTCCAAGCTGAGGTCCCTCCTGATGCTGTTGTTCGGGGTCATGGAGTCAGTGCCCACTTGGGACCACCCTACGTACAGCAGAAGGATGCCCTGGCCCGTCCTGAGCCCTCTGCACAACTGTTCTTACAACAGGTCCCTGTTGCAGCTACGCTGTCTATTCATCGTCTCACAGGGTCTTTTCTTTCTCACTGCACCTCTGCTTTACCAAGCAGGATGTCCTTCTTCAGGGATGGTCTCTCCTGACAACATGTCCAAAGGATGTATGTGTCAGGAAGTCTTGTCATTCTGTCTCGAAGGAGCATTCTGGCTCTACTTCTGTCAACACAAATTTGTTTATGCTTTTGGTCACCACCACTAACCAGTGCTATCATGTCGATTCTCAGAGGACAGAATTGCTGTTACCCCATGAAAAGGAGTAGGATCAGTTCTGATTCTAACAGTTGGTTTTGGAGGCTATAAATCTTTCTGGGAGCGGACAGCCTATCTTTTATTTTCTCCGGTGGAATGGCAAGTGGGTCTAACAGTCAACCCTTCATAGCAGGCCAACATTTAAACCACTGTGCCACACGGCTCCTTGTTTTGCCAGTCCATGGTATATTGAGTGCTCTTTACCAACACTGCAGCTTAAAGGCATCAATTCTTTTTTCAGTCTCCCTTATTCATTGTTATGCTTTCGCATATATAAGGAGAGTGAAAATCCCACGGTCAGGGCACCTCTGTCTTCAAAGTGACATATTTGCTTATCAATACTTTCAAGAGCTTTTATGCATCAGATAGCCCGATGCAATATGCCATTTTGTTTCTGGACTGTTACTTCCATGGGCACTGACTGTGGATTCAATAACACAAAGTCCTTAAAACTTCAACTTCCACCACGCCACTGGGGCTCAGCCCTCATCTATGATTTTTCATCAGCAGGCCAAGTCTTCGTGGTTTTCAGCAAGCAGCAAGATGGTGTCACCTACTACAGATGGTGCACTGTTAGTAAGTTTTCCTTTATTCATGATGCCGTGTTCTTCATTAGTTTAGATTCTTATTTTCACAGCATAAAGGCCGAATAAGCATTGTGAAGGCTTTAACACGATGGATCACATTCATGATTTTAAGTCAAAATAGCCTCTGTTCTCTTGATCTGTGTATCATTTCCACACGAGCACCACAGAGTTCCTTTTTGGCAATGCTTCATAATTTGTCATGAGCCATAGAGATGTCTTTGTGTACTCAAGGTAAATATTTTCTTTTTATCTTCTTTCAGTTGAGAGAGTGGATATTATCAATGATATCTTTTGTCCTATGTCCTTTTCTGAATCTGGCTTGAATTTCTTTTCTTTTTTTTGGCTTGAATTTCTAGTAGCTCCCTGACAATGTATTGTTGTAATCGTTTTTGAGTTACATTCAGTAAAATTTTACTTGCATGAGACACTAATGATTTTTTGAAAGGGGGGCATCACTGCCTTCTGGTGGGAGTGGGAGGCCCAGCCTTTCTCCTGGAGAGCTGCTGCTGGATTTGAACTGCCGAGCCAGTGGGCTGTAGTACCGCACACAACCATTATACCACTGGGGCTCAGCCTAGACACTAATGATTTTATTTGACAATTTCCACTTTTTATTCTTGGTCACAGGGGAGAATTTCTCCTCTAGTTCCACACTGCCAAGTTTCTGATCGATATAATTTGCTAAATATTCCATGTATTAAGGCCATATTCTTTTTCTAATGTGATCGTAAGGAGTGGTGAGCAGACTATGGCTTAGGGAAAGAATGACTTTCTGGTATGCATATGGGAATCTTACGATAGTCCAGGATACATGCTACTCATCTCCCCCCACCCCCCAAAACACACACATCCTCATTAGTGTTAAAAATTCTGTTCATCACTGTAATTTTGCTACTGTTATGAGTGGTTCGACCTCCAAAGGGGTCTGAATCCACAGGTTGAGAACCGCTGCTCTAAAGTCTTTAAACAAAATCATACTTTGGCTTCATTAGTAAAGACTGACTGTCTTCAGCAATGCACTCTTTAAGAAAAAATTATCTCTATGAGATTAAGTGGACGGCAGCTGAAAGGGTTCAACAGGAACTTTAGGGGAGAGGAAGCCGGTTCCTGGAGCGAGTCATTCAGAAAAGGAACACAGAATGGCTGCCCAGCTTACTCGTGTCCATGAGAGATGGTGAGTGTAAGTTGCTGTTTTGGTGGGCATTCTAGTGTGTATGTTGCTAACGTACTAAAATTTAAATACATGCTTTTGAAAATGGTTCATCTCAATACTTATCATCTGTACACTTTTTTCTGTGTTTGCTATACTGCAATAAAAACTTGAAAAAACGATGGCTTGCCTTGTGCTCATTACAGGTATGCTGTAGTGTTACTTTTCTCATTACCAGAGGTTAAGGACCAAAGGAATTTGGAGACAGATACAGAAGAGAAAAAGTGACAATGTGAGAAAAAGAAACGACAAATAAGTATTTTGCTAAGCTGACACAAGAAATGAGTCAAAGAGAATGAAAGGAGTCCCTGGGTGTTGCAAGTGGTTAATGTACTTGGCTGGCTGCCCACCTAAAGGCGGGAGGCTCAAGTAGACTTGGAGGGGCCTTGACAGGAAGGCCTACTTGTCCACGTACAGAGCACAGGTCTCTCCGAGACACAGGGATGCCAGGAGTCAGAACCAACTCAGCAGCAAAGGGCTTTCTACACATAGAAAGGAAGAAGGCGAGTGATCGACCTTCAAAAATCAGCTGCTAAAAGAACCATGCCCTTGGGACCACCATGGTCCTAAATGCAACCGATCACGGGATGGCACAGGACCCCGGAAGTTTGTTCTACTGAGCATGGCGTTGCGATGAGACAGATGACAAGAGAACTGAAATAATATAGATACATAAATAGTACATTAAGTGGAATTAATTAAGCTGTGAGACAGTTAAATGTGGCAGACTCTTTTTAGGATTACACTGAAAGTTAAGATGAAAGGAAGAATTGAGAAAAATTTGAATAGGAAGGTTTGCAAGAAATACCTCGATTAAATTAGGCTATCACCAAGAGATGGAAGAATGGTGATAGATGACTAACTATATGTTTAGAATAATGGGCAACTATCTAGAAGTTTAGAGATATCAACACTTTTTATAAATTCCCAATAAAATGCACATACATTTTAGCTTTAGTTATAATGCTTTTCCTTACCTGGACTTCACTTCCAGTACTACAGTTATTTCTTGTTTGGATGCCTGTACTTGGTATAAAAGCTTAATAATATAGTTAATGTGTTCAGGGTCAAGTACCATTCCAGCTTCGACAAGCTACAGAAAAGAAAAGAAAAATAGTCATTCTTTAAAATTGTGGAAGGGTTGACACACTCGTGTATGAAACTACTTAAAAAAAAGTGGAGTCAAGTAAAATAAAAACACTTCATAAACTGGAAGATATTTGCTTCAAATATTTGTGAACCACAATAGGACTCCTCCAAGATTTTAAAACAAAAATGAAAACAATAATTTTGCATTAGAAACTTGACTCCAATTACTTTTCTTCTTATTCCCCAAGTTTTTAGCACTGCAATTCTTGCTCGGAAGTCTAGGCCCTAGTACAAGATTGGTATTCATACCTCGTCCCTGACTGTAAACTTTCTTTCATGCCTCACACACAAACCTGTCTTGGAGAAGAATCAATTAAATACTGATTTCATTTTGTTTCCACCCAAAGGTAGGTACTACAATTCTATAGTGGGCATGGACTGGCATTGCTAAGATTAGGAAGTTAAGACTGAAACAATGAGTGAGCGGTTTGAAAACTCTACGTAGCATTCCTAGCCCCTCTGGGGAATTTTTTCTTTCTTTTTTTCAATCATTTTGTCGGGGGCTCATACAACTCTTCTCAGAATCCATCCACCCATCCACTGTATGTCAAGCACACTTGTACATCAGCTGCCACCATTTTCAGAACATTTTCCTTCTACTTGAACCCTTGGCATCAGCTCCTCATTCCGCCCCCCACCTCTCCCTCATGAACCCTTGCTAACTTATAAATTAGTATCATTTCATGTCTTACACTAACGGATGTCTCCCTTTGCTCACTTTTCTGTTGTCCACCCCCTGGGAAGAGGTTATGGACAGATCATTGTGATCAGTTTCCCCTACCTCCCCCCACCTTCCTCTTCCCCTCCGGGTATGACTACTCTCTGAAGGTTTTACCAGTCTAGGAGTCCCTGTGTTTTCAGCTCTTATCTGTACCCATGTACATGCTCTGGTCTAGCCAGATTTGTAAGGCAGAATTGAGGTCATGATAGTGGCGGGTGGGGGTGGGGAAGAAAACTTTTAAGAACTAGAGTAAAGTATATTTCATTGGTGCTATACTGCACCTTCACGGGTTTGCTGCCTCCGCGAGACCTTTCTGTAAGGGGGGGTCCAATTGCCTACAGCTGGGCTTTGGATCTTTACTCCGTTCTGCGCTCCCCCTCATTCACAGTATGATTTTTTTGTGTGGGTCTTTGATGCCTGATACTTGATCCTATCAACACCTCATGATCACACAGACTGGTGTGCTTCTTCCATGTGGACTTTGTTACTTCTCAGGTACATGGCTGCTTGCTTAACTTCAAGCCTTTAAGACACCAGATGCTGTATCTTTTGATAGCCCAGCACCATCAGTTTTCTCCACATTTGTTTATTGTACCCATTTTGTCTTCAGTGATTGTGTCGGAAAGGTGAACATCACATAATGCCAGGTAACTAGAACAAAGTGTTCTTGCATCGAGGAAGTATTTGAACAGAGGCTCAATGTCCACCTGCTACCTAAATACGAAAACTATACATATATATTTCCCCATTACATATCACCATATTTACATTAAGTACATGCCTATATTTAGACCTCTATAAATGTCCTTCGCTTCCTAATTCTTTCCTCAGTTTCCTTTTACTTTTTTCTTGTCCCACTATTATATTCAGCCTTCACTTGGGTTTCAGTAGTTCCATTTAGCTATATTGCCCTTGATTAAACCCTACAAGGTCTCCTATACCCTCTTCACCATCAATTTTAGATCACTTGTTGTTCCCACATCCCTGGGTTTGTTAACACTCACTTCCTTTCCCCTGCCTCCTCCTATCCCATTGTTTTCTCCTCCAGACTGTTTACCCTGCCTGTGTTATCTAGATAGATATGCAGAGATAATTATATGCACAAAAACAAGACAGAGCAAAACAAAGCAACAAAAGGAAAACAAAATGAAAACCAAAGGAAAAATAAAAGGAAAAGCCTATATACAGTTCAAGGTCTGTATGTTGACCTTTATGAGTGTTTTTGAGTCCCTGGTCTTTTTGGTTATTTCCTGATGACTTCATTGTTCTGCCTCCATTGTTGTTCTTCTGTTGCACGCCTTACGTGTTTTGCCTTGGTGTGGTGGGATCAGATTAGGCACAATTCCTGCATTGTGTCTCCAGGGTTGTCCCCCATGGCACTGTGGGTCAGCGAGGGACATCGTTCCTCATAGTGGGGTTGGTCCGACAGTCCTCTCTGTGCTTTGTCTGCTGAGCAGGGATATTGTCCTTAGGACTTGGTAGACCAGAATGTGCTCCACATTCTCTCCCTCCCCCTTTATTTGCTTCTGAGTGCTCTGATCAGATATGTCTCTCTCCCTGAGTTGTGGCTTCAGTGCAGAAGTGAATTATTTTTATTGGGGGGGGGGGGAGCTGGGGAATTTTCTATAGGTCTATCCTAGGTTTCAAGAGATTTCCCCATTTGTATAAATTCCTATCTGGAAATGATATTTGTCTGGGATAATTTATACCTTGCTTCTCCAATATATATTTGAAAGGATTCTCAGAAAGTAAGAATTTGGAGTAGGATAATAAAAGTGGGAAGTAGTAAAAGAGGGGTAAAAATTACCTTGGAATATGCTAGATTAGAATAGTGCTTATTTTCATTGCCCTTAAAAATGTAAGTAAAGTCAAGTTCAATGTGAAACCTTGTAATCTGGCTGTTAGAATTCATAATTGAAGTACTGTATATACTTGTGTATAAACTGAGTTTTTCAGCACATTTTAATGCAGTTTTTGTGGTAAAATTAGGTGCCTTGGCTGATATTCAAGTGGGCTTATATTGGAGTATAAACATACAGTATATTTTGAGATACATTATTTTTAAAATGAAGGACAATGAGAAAATGCGCCGGAGAGCATTCCTCTATCTTTGGATTCTCAAAAAATGGTCTGAAGTTTGATGACACTAGATCCCTTTTAAATGGGCTCTAGGAACTCCAAATTGAACCCGTATGATTAACTTGATTTTTTTTCCAGTGGAAACACCTTCCCATGTGTGCCAGAGGTCACGTCACCCTCTTCATCCAAACTTGCCAACCAGAAGAACACACAGTGCTTTCCCAGCCCTAGCCACAAGTCTCCTCCCCAGAGGACGCACTTGCTGGTGACTCCTTTGTTTTCCAACTGCCACTCTTTCTTCTCATCTCCTGATAGTCCAGCAGGCTGCGATTGCCAACAAAGGGTGTCATTTGATACCTTAGTTTCAGCAAGGTTCATTTCCTATCGTATGGTGCTGAGACCCAGAAGGTGGCAGTGCGGGGACTGCAACACCCTCTCTTGGGCTGATTTCCTTCCCAGAATCCCCACCCCCCCTCTCCACCTCCCCACATCTGCCAGGGTGGGTATCTTAGTGGAACATTCCCTGCTTGCTGTTAGAGACCATCTTATTCCCTTTATAGGATTTGGAGTCTAACAGACGAATTGTGGATGTTCCCTGAGTCTGTTATACTTCTTGGGAGTTTGAATTTTACTCACCCTCCCACCATGGGAAATAACCAACCTAAGCCACCCCAAAATTTGCCTCTGGGGTGCCTACTCACTATTTTTGAAACTTGAGGGACTAAACTCAACCGTTAAGCCTCAACGCCCAGTCTTTCTTTGTAACCAAATTTGGTTTCAATACAAATTAGACAATGAGTAAAATGACCAGAGGATGGCACTCTCAGTCAGTGTAACAGCAAGTCCTTAGAAGGTGCTTACCTAGTACAGGCTCCGACCATGTTTCTCTGCCCACGGTTGTGCCTGCTGCCCTTCCCCATCCCCCCAACTGCTCCAGTTTTCTCTCCTCCTTGGTTATCTTCCACCTGTCTCATCCTTAACACACCCTACACCTTTCCTCCGCCTCCTCTGACCCACCATCTTTCAAACCACTCTCTCTTCCTCCGTTAACCCTCCCACTTCCTCTGCACCACCATCTACCCTGTTATCGTCCCCCTGCCCTCTGCTGTCATTGTTTCCACCCCACACCCGTTCATGCTCAGCCCCTTCCTGGCTCAAGGCCTCTTCTATATAACCGAAGCTTCCACCTTCAGACCCTTGTCCCCCTTCTCCTTCTCCGTGAGTGGCTGGCACTGAGGGAGGATTCCTAAACTACATAGCCCTTTTCCTGATTTAACGGTTCTCAAAGAACACCTGGGATCCTTTTCTCTGATCTAGACACTTATATTAAAGAGTTCAAATATCTCACTCAGTCTTATAATCTTACCTGGTATATTATATATATTTTTGGTGCTCTGGTGGTCGTGGGAGCCACGCAGTGCTGCTCCTGAGATCCGCCGCTGGACCTGAACCGCCAAGCCCGCGGGCCATAGTCCTGCACTCAACCACTTACGCCACCAGGGCTCAGCCCATATTTATATTATTCTTACGATTATTTTATTCCCAGGTAGCAGTCCAGATGAAATTCATTCCCTGAACCGGAATAAACCTGTGGGCTTCAGTGCAGATCCCTGATGACACCTTAACTGGAATTATCAACGTGGTCATGGGGCCACACCCTCCGAAAGGACATGGTTATACACCTCACTGAGGGCTTACAAAAGAAGGTCAATAAAGCAGTCAATTATGAGAAAATAGAGAAATCCTTCAAGATCCAAAAGAAAATCCTGCCCACTTTTTCTCTCTCCTCTTGGAGGCTTTCCTTAAGTTCACCAGGGTTGATTCCTCAAGACCTCGATACCTTTACTATTTTAATTTATGTGCTGCTGAAGCAATCACAACCTCGATACTTTCACTTCATTCACACATTATCTCACAATCAGCTCTGAACATTAAGAGAAAGCTTAAAAGGCTTGGGGATGACCCTCAAACTCCACAATGAAACTTATTGAATGTGACTTTTAAGGTTTTCAGGAAAGAACAGGAAAAATTAGTTAAACTAGAAAGATAACAAGCTACATGTCAGATGCTCGCAACACCCTTCTGGGAAATATGGGTGGATCCAGATCTTATAAACACTAAGCCACAAATGGGTGAGCCACCCAGACCCTGCTTTAAATGTTCCTGGATGGGACATTAGGCATGCAAATGCCCCAGTCCTTGTCCCAAGATAAAGCACTGCCAACAATGCAAACAAGGATGGCACTGGGGAGTTGACTGCCATTTCTGCCCAAGAGGGGGAAGTATAGTCTCTTTCATGCCAGCTCTAGAATCATCTGCTCAAGACGCCACATTGTCAGGGCTTCTAGGAAATGAGACAGGATTGATGGTGCACAGGGTCGATGGGCCCCTAGAGGTCACCCATCACGAGCCTGTGGGAAAAATTCCCGTCTGTTTCTTTCCTTTTAGACATGGGACACTTAATCAACACTACATGAACACCCAGGGCGAACTTCCTTAGCACCCACCACTATTATAGGAGTCTCAGGTATAGTTTCACAACCCTCATTACATGGTCACTCTTATGTAGTCTTTATAACGTACAATTCTCACGACAGTTTCTAGTCATCCCCGAATGCTCCGTCCCCCTGTTGGGCAGAGACACTCTTACAACATTCAAAATAGTAGTAACTTTTCATTTACTGAGGGTTGCTTCTCTTACAAGTCACACCAGACACTCCTCCTGCCTCCAACTCCCCCTGAAATAACCCTCGTGTCACAACACTCCCCTCCTTCCCCCTAATTTCCTTCCATTACTGCCTGGCTCTAGTTAACCCATGCATTTGGTATGACACCCAACCTTCGGTGCTTTGTACCACCAGCCTGTTTACACCAGCTTAAAAGACTCCTAGAAGTTTCCTAAAGTTCCTCAACTTTCAGACACCTAAAAGGCCTTAAACCCACAATCTCAAAACTCCTTAAAGCAGGCCTGTTAAGGCCCACCCACTTGCACTACAGCACATCCATTCCACTGGCCATTAAGCCCAATGGCAGCCACCAACTCTGCAGCCTTGCCTATCCATCTTCATGCCCAACCCTTACCCTCCATTCTCCACTATCCCGTCCAATATTACTCATTACACAGTTTTAGATATAAAGGATAGGTTTTTTTTGGTTACTATCCCTCTCGATGAAAGGCTTCAAGGCCTTTTATCTGCACATCTTGCCCCAGGGGGTCATAAATAGTTCTCAAATATTTAATTAAGACCTGGTGACTGGCCTCTTCTCTTTAAACCTTTGCCCTGTTTTCTCCTCCAATATGTGGACCACCTGGTATGTAGCCCCTCCCTTCCAGGCTCACAACACCACACCAATGTTCGTCTCAACTTCCTAGCAGACAGAGTACTGAGTTCAACTTTCAAGGTCCAACTTTCTTTCCCCACTATTGTCTACCCGAGGGTCTGACTCACAAAACATTTCAGAGGCAATACAATAACCAGAAAACAGCTTTTGCTCGACTTCCAACTCCTTCTACAAAAGCTGAAGTATTTTTCCTTTCTAGGCCTCTTGGGCTATCACAGGCTATGGACCCCCAATTTTAGCATGCTAGCTAAACCCCTCGATGAAGTGGCAAAAGGAGAATCTTACTGAACCTCTACATCCGGCAACATCTGTTGAAAAGTTGCACAAATCACTTCAATCTGCCCTACTTCAGCTCCTGCTTTTCCTCCCCCTAATCAACCTCCCTCCCCCTCCCCCCGCCATGTGACTGAAATTTGTGGTATGGCCATGGGCGTTCTCGACCAGAATACAGGACCGTCCTTCACTCCTGTAGCCCATCTGTCTAAGCACTAGATCCTACTGTCAGGGCATGGTTGCTAAGCCTACAGGTCCTGGCAGCAGTTGTTCTCTTGATACAAGAAATCTCAAAAACTTTGGCCAAGATGCCTACATTCAATTGCCTCATCATTTGTGTGACCTAGTCCCCCAACCTGCTTTGTCAGCCCTTAAAACCTCTCATCTATAGTTACTTCATCTCACCTTTACGGAAAACTCAAGTTTTACATTCCGGCCCTGCTCCTCACTAAATCCAGCTACTCTAATTCCCATTTCTTTATCTCCAGTCCAACACTCCTATACTGAAACTCTTGATCTCTTTGCCACTTCACTACCTCACATGTCTCTCTGCCTCGTCCCTACCTGGCGCAGATCACACATGGTTTACAGGTGGCAGCTCAACTCTCATCTCCATGGGTGTAATCAGACTGGCTAGAGTCGGCTCCTTCAATACGGTCCAGGCACGCCCTCTACCCAATACCACCGACCTCTCAAAAGGCAGAGCTAATCGACAGGACGCAAGCCTTTAAAGTGAGCCAAAGCTAAAAAGGTAAACGTTTACACAGATGCAAGATATTCTTTTCATATCTTACATGCTTAGGCTGCCATCTGGTGGGAAAGAGGAAGTATGACAATCAAAGGGGAGTCAATAACAAATGATAACTTAACCCGGCGGCTTTTACAAGCTGCTCTGCTCCGTGGATGCACGATGGAGGAGACCATGTTTCTGTTCCGGGTACCACCCCTGCAGCCATCTTGCTGTGGACTGAAGACCTCTGGGGTATCTTTATGACATTTTCCAGTGAGGAAACTGAATTTTTTTTCATTCCTTTTAGTCGGTTGCCTAGTCCCGCCATCTCTTCTACCATTAGAGACCCCGCCGTGCTAGATTATCTGACAGACTATGGCTCGTGTCCAGTCTCCGGAAAACCCTTTACCATCCTCAGGTTCATTGGGAGCCTTCTTTCTGGGTTCCTTTTTGGCATTCATCCAGGACGGTGGTTCTCAACCTTCCTAATGCTGCGACCCTTTAATACAGTTCCTCGTATTGTGGTGAGCTCTCCCTCACCAACCATAAAATTATTTTCCTTATAACTTCCTAACAGTAATTTTACTACTGTTATGAATCAGGTGACTCCTGTAAGAGGGTCATTTTACCCCAACAGGGGTTATGACCCAGAGGTTGAGAACTGCTGGCCTAGCTGTTTCTTTGCAAGACTGAAGCTGACATCAAAAAATGTCTACTTACAGAAGTGTACTGGACTATAGTTTTACTCTTAGGTGCTCTCTCACGTTTATGTTAAGAAGGGAACAACAGATCCCTTTCTGCCCTGGTGATTGTTATAAACCCTGCTGGACGCATGGGGCAACGTCATCTTTTATATACCCTATAATATTTCCTGAGGAATGTGCAAAGCCTGTGTGGTTCTACAGGTGCCAGTAAGAAAGTACAGAATCTTGGACAGGCAGGATAACCACATTTTGGACAGGCATGAAACCAACCAGGTGTTCCACAAAGCTTAGTTAGTATGTCTGTTGGTTCTACAAACCTCCTGTATGAGACCAAATATGGAACTCGAAAGGCTTAGGAAAAGGTCCCGTGAGAGACAGAGACACTAAACAAACAAACCAGACTGGCATCATAGGACTCAAGGAGCTGACTAAATTAAAGCCCTGACTCCATACAAACCAATAGGCCTAGCAGACTCAGAAAAACAGAACAAGATGACTCCCAATTTCATCTCTCCTTAACACTATCCGCCATCTTCTTAGTCAGATGATGCACACAGAACCAACAAGTATGTTGGTTATGTCTCTCTGTCCGACAAAAAAAGCTATCTAGCATCTCTAATTCCATCTTCGTGGATAATGCTCAATATAACCAAGACAATTAAAAAATCCCCTACCATCAGACCAGTGGCCACTAATATGTTTGCCTCTTCTGTCTGCCTCCTGGCACCTGAAGTGTAACAGCCCATAGGTAATGTCTCTACTGACACTTGAAGTAAAACCGTTTTTTTTTTTTTTGGCCAAATACTGATACTCAATGAGCCTCACCTGGAATATTTTTCCCACATAACATTTGTCTACACGTGCCTACAGGTTGACTGGACAGGATTATGCATCCCAATTTTGTTAACTCCAGGCATAACTTCCCTAGATGAACGAGACAAGGACTACCTCACACAGAAATACAAATGTAGACTGCTATTAATGCTGTAAAAGAGTAGCTGGAGCCCCTGTTCTCATTGGAACTAGTGTAGGGGCACCTTTGAGGATGGAGTGAAAGAAATGAAAACTGCTCCTCACTTTAACTACAAACTATCAAGAGAACAGGGCTGATTGAGAGGGAATGGATGACACTCTTTTAATACTTTAAATCCAAATTAATTCCCAAGTCGGTATGGTACTACAAAGCAGCCAAGCCCTCGATTTGCTCACTGCTGGAAGGAGAACCTGTACTTGTTTAGGAGAGGAACGTTGTTGCTCTGTTATCAATTGGGCATAGTTACACAAGAGGTAAAACAACTAAAGGAATGAACCCAACACTGACTAAATGTTAGGGGAGTTAGGGGAGATAGGACCCATCTGTAAAAGTATCTTTGGCTCCTGGAAATCTTGGCCCCCATGACTTGTCACTCCTGGGACCTCTCAGTTTTATATGCGGAATGCTGTGTTGTGGGCCTTATCCTGTTGTTTTCAAAACTCTTGGAAGGAACACAGGGGTGCAGGAACACCAATGAAATCTACATAGCTATACCTGGCTGGTTTCCAAGCCCTAAAGCACTCACTGGACCATGCCTACACAGGACAGCTACTTACCACTCGCCGCCCCTATTCAGCAGGAAGCAATTACAGATGATACCTTTGTCCCAATTCCCTACTTTCAAAAGGCAGGAAGGATGGTTCCAGGTGAAAGTGAAATAGTGCTCTGTCATGTTTTTGCTCACAGGTCCTCTCCAACCCCACATCTTCCCAGTGCACGCCAAAAGCCTCTCGTTTGTGTCAAGGGACCATGTCACCCTCTTCATTCCCTAAGCTATTTATATCAAGTCCCCTAGATTCAAAGGATGTTCAATTTCATCTTTAAGAAAAACATCTGGAAAACAGCGTCTCTCTTTAACCCACCAAATTCGCTTGACAGCGAGCTATCCAAAATTCATAAAGTGAAGAAACAAGCCCTCAGATTATTCACTGTTAAGCTCCAGAACATTCAAGAGGTCTGTGGGTTTGTCTGTAAACTTCGCTGACCATAGAGTCCTTAATGGATAGGGTCAAACTTGCAAGAGAACAATTTTATGCTCTAGTTAATGATACAGTTCTTTAAAAATCTGCATTTTAACAATGCTTAAAAATCAGAATAAAAATTGTTTCTTGACAAACTAAGTAACCACCTAACAGTGGTATAAAATAAGCTGTTAACTGTGCCTTTCTGAGGGTAATTATATGGGGTTGGGGCTATGGTACACTGCTCCAATGGAAAGAGGAAAAGAATCTTCCCCTAGCATAATTATACAGGTTCTGTCAACACTGAGCGCTGAAATAATTTCAACAGGGAAATTGGTACTGGTATTAAAAAACTTCCAAAAATAATGACCCCAGATTAGCCGTGCAAAAAGAAGGCACTGTCTTTGCCAGACACTATCCATTATGAGCACCTTTACTTGTACAGTAATTGAAGCACATTCTGCACAAAGCCAAACTATTCAGACAGTTTATAAGGTCCTTACAGAGTTGCTATCAAACAATATCCAACAACTTATAAGGTCCTTACAGAGTTGCTATGACTACTGGAGGTGACCAGTACTTCTGCCTGAGAAAATTTCCAAGCAAATGATTGTCAGATTTTTGTAATTTGTAATAGAAGTATCCACTCAAATATTTATTCATCTACTGGAGAGGTTTCACTCTTACTTCCTAAAGAAAGTTGGGGCTTTGTCCAAAGCCAAAATTTAAATAATACTTTTGTTTTGGGGCATCATTGCCTTTGGTGGTCGTGGGCGCTACCCAGTGCTGCTCCTGAGAGCCGCTGCTGGATTTGAACTGCCAAGCCCGCGGGCTGCAGTTCCGCACTCAATCACGTATGCCACCAGGGCTCAGCCCTTTAAATAATATTTTTATGAGAGTCTTACTAGTTCTTTTCAGTTAGAGTTGAATCAAAACTAATTCCTAACTGTCGCACGTTTTAGTCTGTGCTCCTTGTTCTGAAGGCCACTTTTTTCTGAAGGCCGTTTTTATACATATGTTAATTCATGAATTTTGTTGTTGTGGTAAGCTACTTCAAGTCTTTTGGGGAAAGGGGAATTTTCTTTAGTTATCCTTAAGAAATAGAGATGAGTAGAGTTTTCGAATCAGAAAATAATCACCTGGCGTGCTTGGGACTATTTACTTAAGGGAAAGCTTGTTAGCCACTGGAATCTGTTTGTAAAAGCTATTTTAGAAAAAAAAGAATTTTTTTCTAAAATAGCATGCTTTGCCATCTAGGTTTTGAATCAAAAGAAGTTTTAGGATGTAAGTGGAAATAATTATGCTTCTGGTTCTTCATTATCAGAGAATATGAGAAAATAAAATCATACCTTGCAAAAGATATCAATCGAAGCAGGTACAGCATTCCTTAAATTCATTGTTGTCACATGTTCAAATATGTTTAACAATATTTTCAGAGCAGGCTGCATGACACAAAAAATTACATGTCTTTTTATATCTTCTTTCTTACATCTTAAGTTTCTCACACTATGTTTATGCTAGGAAATATGTGTTTTCTAGGAACTATTCAAATGTAAAAATGTAACTGCTACATTATACCAACAATATAACATACATTCAGTTAAAATTAATGTGTATATACACATACACACATGTCTGTGTATAATTTTTCTTAAGGTTACCTACCAGTATTTTAAGCATTATCATGAGGTTCAATATCTGAAACACTTCTTTCAATAAACAGTGTTTGAGCAAAGAAGTCAGAAGATCATTTAGCACTTGCACATCGAAGTGTATACCTGGAGGGAACTTTCTATAGTATTCCATAAACATGTTTACTGAAAATGAAAATATATTCAAGTCATTTTAAGATAACCATGTTCTTGAAATGAATTTTCTCCAGAATTAATAATGTACTCTATTTAAATAAGCACAATTACTCTATTTAGGTGTTTAAGTAATAAATGCCTTAATCATTGAAATTAAATATTAACATTTAACATAACGTTTAAATATAGCATGCAGGTAGTATAAGTTAGTCTTCTTGAAAGGCACATTTCTAGTCACAGAAGTATTTAGCAAAAATAAATTAAGCAAAAATCCAAATGACAATGCTATCTGAAGGCAACCAGGCATGCTCACCAACAGGCTGGGGGTGAACAAATGTGCTATCTACAAAGACTAGGCTTAAATTGCGAAACAATTTGTTTCCAAGGGATCAAACTGCTTCAGTCTTGAAGTAATGGCCTAATCGCTTGTAAAGAATCGTGGAATGTTGGGATAGGAGCAGACTATTTTGAAACACACCCTGTCTTGTTATTGTTAAGCCCATCAACATTTTGACTCTAGGGGTGCTTATGTCATTGTACTTTATGATTATAGAGTCTACTAAGAACTTTAACAACAGCGATTATTTTTGTTCTGGCAAAACCTATTTTTGTGTTAATTACTTGTATCAGCAACACCTGTTACAAGCGGCGTCACCTGGTACTACTTGGGAAAGTCAGTAATACTGATAAAGTTCAATGACACTCCAGAATACTTAATATTAAAGTTATAATTTCAAATAATTTAACACACATAATATGGCATAATAAGAATCAATTTTGTGATCAAAGTTTATATGCTAAAATTGTTTTGTCTGGGCAAGTGTGGATTAATTCTTACTGATGGTCACCCCGTAGTTTCTACACAGCCATCTATATATGAAGCTGACCAACTGATAATCATGAGTGTCTGCTACTATAGCTTACTAATAAAATATTTTAAAAAAGGGAGTGTATGTAGAAATAACGTGACAGCCAATGTGCAAATAGTCCACTAACTGATACATCATCCTTCCCATTTGTCTCTTCTTTTTTTGTGTGGGCACCACTGCCCCCTAGTGGGAGTAGGAGGCCCAGCCTTGCTCCTGGAGAGCTGCTGCTGCATTTGAACTGCCAACACAGTGGGCCTCACTATGCCACCAGGGATCAGCCCCCCATTTTTCTTAAAATTTTAATTACGAAAACATCAATTTGATTTCCATTTTCCAAATGCTTTTGTCTGGCTATACTATGGATTTTTAAAGTTTGAACATTTTAATAGCTTTTGATTTGAAACAGTACAGGCCTTCTTAAAAGAGCTTTGACAATGCCTAATACACTTCAATAATTTGCCAGAATCGGGTACTTTTACTTTTTCTCCAGCTCATTAAAAGCACTCGCTACCAGGAGTCAATGCTGGGCTATAGGAATGGCCGACAGAGCCAGCTGCCCTGAGGAGTTCTGGAACTGCTGACAAGAGCACACAGTCCTATTTCCCTCCCGCAGAGTGTCTGGTGATTGTTAACTGCTGGATTTTGGGATCACAGCCCAGTGGGTGACCACCCCACCGAGGCTCCTCACCACAGCACTCGATTCCAGAGAACCAAATGAGGAGCCCCTGGACTCTCCTCTCCAGAATGGTTTCTGCTTCTCACACCAGGAAAGGACATTTCTGCTCAAGTCTTTATCAGGAGCGGATTCAGCTCTTACTATGCTTATAAATTGTGATATTTTTGTATATTGTCAATATTAAATCTAAAATATTTTTGAATTTTAAATTTATAGGATTGATTTTATTATCTTTTGTATGTCCTTTGATTACTTTAAGTGAGGCCATTTTTAGATAAAACATTTTTATAACTAGAAAGTCAAAATTTACCCTTTTTTGTTCTTAAAATTTTTTTTATTTTTTCAAAATTTACTTTTAAAGTACAAGATAGTACAGTTTGAAACATTTACATTAATGACTCTACATTAACTAATCAATTATTGATACCTGCACGTTGTAGCAAACATAACTCATTGATATTTATGTATTTCTTAAATACATCCATGCAAACCTACAAAAGTAACAGAAAGTAAAATTATTTTTAGTAGAAGCTACACACTTCAATCCTAGCTTTCTGGGGTTTTTTTTGTTTTTGGGGCATCGCTGCCCTCCGGTGGTGGGAGTAGGAGGCCCAGCCTTGTTGCTGGATTTGAACCTCCGTCCCAGTGGGCCACAGTCCCGTGCACAACCACTATGCCACCGGGGCTCAGCCCTAGTTTTGTGTTTATATCCAATTTCTAAATGAGCTTTAGAGCTCTACAATAAGAAATGTTGATGTTAAGCTAACTCAGATTTAAAATAAATACTGAATCCATTATAAAATTGTCTTTGGAATATATATTTACTGGTACAAGGATAAACACTCTAATGGGTTAGGACCAAGTCTAAAAATGAACTGACCTACTCATACAGAGTTAGCTGGTTTATGAATGGGTGACAATGCCATGCAGTGGAAGGAGAGTGTTTTAAAATAAGTTCCTTATGGGAAAATATGCATTTTGAGCTTTCTCTTAAACAAACAAAAACCCATTCTAAATGAATTAAGAGTGCTAACTTCATAATTCTCCTACACCAGTAAGAAAACAAAATCCCACATAACATAGTCAGGAAACCTGGTTATGTAAAAAAAACAAAACCCAAATGGGTAATAAATATTTGGCAGATATATCAGTTATCAAGAAAAATTGCAAGTTAAAACCACCGCGATCACTACCAACTCACAAGTATGAATGAAAATTAAAAGGTTGACAATGCCAAATGCTGATGAAATGAATCATTTGGAACTCTCACATTTTGTTGACTGAACTGTTATTTAGTATAACCATTACTTTGGAAAATGGCTTGGTAATATCTATTAAAGTTGAATATGTACAGATCTTATAATCTAGCAATCCCAGTGAAAATCATCAGAATATGCATTTTTTTCCCTCAAAAGACAGACTCAGAACAATACTGATCTATCACTATTGTAATATTCAGAACTATCAGAATATCCATAATGATAGATAACAAAATAAACTTTGATATGTTCTCATCACCATGGAAGTATGAAGTCTTATACAGCAATGAGAAAGAAACACCTACAACTTTATATATATTGTATAATCCAGCCACAAAAATATATATATTGCACACTCCAGCTACATAAAGCTCAGTATCCATGAGGAGTCCTTGTGGCATAGAGGATCATGTATTGAATTGCAGACTGCAAGGTTGGCAGTTCGACAGCACCAGCTGCTTTCTAACACAGTTAACTGTAAATGTTGTTAGTGTATAAACTTGAGTAGTAAGTCGAAGCACCTCTTTTTTTTTTTTTTTTTAAGGCATCACTGCCCTGGTGGTGGGAGTAGGAGACTCAGCCTTTGCTCCTGTGAGCTGAAATCGAACCTCCATCCCAGTGGGCCACAGTCCCACGCACAACCACTAAGCCACCGGGGCTCAGCCCAAAGCACCTCATTTTCTCACACACACACACACACACACACACACACACACACACACACACAAACTGGTGAGCTTTTTCAGCATAAAAAATGTGCTGAAAACAACTTGGTTTACACTTGAGTACATGCAGCATATTTATTAGTCAAAAAAATGTAGAGGATCCCAGTGACAGTAGGAGATGTAAATAATGTTGAATTAATACTGGAAAAAAGCTCCACTGGGCAGAGATTTCTTAGTATGCATTTTTCCTGTTTGGTCAGCATCAAGCAATGGTGTCTCCTGGGAAGGTTCTCTCTGGTCACAGTGAAATTTCTCATAAAAGCAATGTTGCTTGAACCTGATTTGAGAGAACAGTGTGTGGCTGTGAGATTTTGTTTTCCTTTTTGGGAAAAATGCTGCAGAAACTGTTGTGAGGTTGAGCACAGCTTACAAGGATGGCCTCATGGGAAAAACTCAACGTGTACGAGTGGTTTTCCCATTTCCAAAAAGGTGAACTGTCTCTTTCTGGATGTCCAATAACTTCCCAACAGATGACAATGTCAACAAAATTTGTGCACTTGTGCTCTAACATTAACAAGGGATCACTAGAGAGATGGGGATATTATCTGGACTATCGTGGAGCTTGGTTCAGTGAATTTTAACTGAAGATTTGGGGATGAGAAGGGTTGCTGTGAATTTTGTGAACTTGGATTTTTACGGATCAGGAAAAAGACCACCGTGGAAACATGCTGTGCTTAGAAAGAACAGCTCCTAAGTGACCTAAATTTTTCCCCAAGGTCATTACTGGTGACAAGACATCGTGCTACTCTTAGGAAACTAAAAGCAAACACTAAACAAACCAGTGGAAGATGCCATCCATACTTCGTCCAAAAAAAAGCTCGTCCAGTGAGATCAAAGGTCAAGAGGATGCATTTGCTTTTTTGATGTGATGGAAGCAGTGCAATTAGAGTTTGTACTAACAGGTCAGACTGGTGAGAAGTTCTGAAAAGACTGTCCAACAGTATGTGACAAAAAAGGCCTGATTTGTGGCAGATGGGGGACTGGTTTTGCCACCACGACAATGCACCTGCTCATGCACCCATCTCAGAGCGCCAGTTTTGGACAAAAGGAAAGCATGCCTCTCTTCTTGCACACACTTGACTCACCTGACCTTGTTCCACGTGACTTCTTTTTGTTTCTGCAAGTGAAACGGGACATAAAAGGATGGCGATTTTATGGACGGAGAGGATGTGACAAAAACCCAACAATGACAAGGGAGGGGCTGTCAGCCATCCAAACAGATGAGTTTGAAAAATGCTTCCAAGAATAGAATCGCCTATTTGACAAATGTATTAAGTGCAATGGAGAGTACTTTGAAGGTGTTAAGGTTGTTTTGTAAAAAAAAAAAAAAAAAATTAATACATAGCTTTGAAGAAAAAAGTTCCATTTTTTTTGGGGGGGGGAACCTCTCATACATTAATGCTATAAAGAATGGGAAAAAAACCAACTAGTGTATAAAATAGAGTGTAAAGGCTGGTATTTAGCCAATCAGTGTGATTTCTCCAGTTTTGGATACCAGAGTCTCAGAAATCGACAGGGCAGGTTTACTCTGTTCTACAGGTCTGCTCCTGAGTCAGAATGACTTGATAGCCATTGACTTCTTTTTGTAACAGGAGTTCATGAAAATCTTAGCTAAAATGCATGACATAGAGACGCTTCAAACAATTTCTACTTTAAAGCTGACCAATGTTACCTTTTCATCTCCTTGATCGGGGACATGAGCAAACTTGCACTGTGATCGTTCACAGCCACGTACAGTATTAAAATGGAACTTGCAGTATCTGTGTGGTATTGTTAACCCTAGAGGCTTCTGGAACATCTAGAACATTAGACAAATTCTTTTTCAGTGTTAACTGTTCAACATTTACTGTAATCTAATGAGAAGGCATTTGAAGCAACCAGAAATATTACAAAATAAAAGCGGTATCAAGATAAGTGGTTCGCTCTTTTTGATAAGAAAAAATAAATTCCGTGCAACTCACAATTAAGAAAAATGTAACATGAAGTAACTAATAATATGTAATTGTAAAATGAACATGAAATAACTAATAATATATATAATTAATCAAGAATTCATGACGGGGAGAGGGGGAAGGGAGGGGAAAAAAGAGAAGGTGATATGACGGGCTCAAGTAGAAAGAAAATGTTTTGGAAATGTGGTTGGCAACATACGGACAGGAGTCTTTAATATAAATGAATGATGGATTGTAATAAGATTTGTATGAGACCCCCAGTTAAATGATTTAGAAAGAAGGAAAAAATGTATTTACAGTAACTGATCTGTACATTTGGTCAATTTCCTTTCATATACAATACTACCAGCATTAAGGTTCTTTTTATCTTACATGTTTTAAACACCTACATATTCTCTCCTTCCCATGGACATGCTGCTTTTAGAAAAAGTTTTTTTCTATGGCAATATGCATCATATTTCAGATGTAGGTATTACAACCAAAACCTCTCTTTAGTGTTTCTGATTAATAAAAAGGTAAATGGTAAAACTAGACCTTTTTACAACATCCCTTAATCACCTGTTTAATACTGACAGCTTCCTTTTTATCAAAGTAAACACTCCTTGTTTGGTTTTGGCTGTTGCTACTCCTCTGTTTTCAAGCTCATATTACTTATGAGAATACTGCGTCAATATGTATTTTTTGTGCCTCCTGCCACCAATTTCTACTTTAATGTTTGCACAACATCCAGACCGATAAAAAAATGATCACAGAGAAACCAGAAGGACCCCAAATAAATGTTTTATGAGAATTGTAAAATGTGTGTGTGTGTGTGTGTGTGTGAGGTACTTACCCCTAGATTTTTTTCTCTCTTAAATATTTCATAAGTCTCTGAATTCTGAAACTTTAGGAGGGAATGATTTCCTGGAAATCTGAAATCTAGAAACAATTACCAGTGATATTGCATACCAGTGTCAAAACTTATAGTTTCAAAACCATGGAACAATGGTCACTCCTGAGTACGGTACATTTGGGGGATACCCGTGCTCGGGTCACAGATGGTGCTGCCAAAGGACATTACCGTGAGCTACAGAACCGCTTACATTTTAGGTGCTTTTAAATATCATAATTTCAAATTTTCAACTCGATACACACGGAAGAAATGGAGCCCCGGTAGTTCAGTCGGTTACTGCAAGGTCAGTTGTTCAACCCCTCTCAGCTGTTCTGCGAGAGAGATGAAGCTATCTGCGTCTGTGAAGATTTAGTCTGGAGGCCCCAGAGAGCAGTTCTCCTCTGTCCTGGAGGCAGGCTCAGGACAGCTGAAGGAGACACGACTGACAATGGCCTTCACTTTGGGCATTATACACGCTGAAGATGACTGCTGTAAAATCTTTCATAGCAGCATAGAGCAACGCATTATTCAAATGAATTAAGTCTAGAGTTAAATAGACAAATATTACACACATTTTTTTCTTAAGGAAGAAAAGTTCTGACAAAGCTTGGCAGGGGTCACATCCCTTTTAATTTAGTCTTTTAAGATGAAAAGTAGGGCATTAAACATATTCTTTTCTAAAGATAAAGACACAAATAATTACTTAATATTTTTAGTTTTTACCTCGACAGCATAAAGATGTAATCCGCAACCAGCTGATGCATTTTGACAGTACTTTGCATTATTAACTATGAAAGGGCTCTTGGAATCTATTGGGCAGCACCAAGCTAGCAATGAAAAGGTGTGTAAGAGTGAAGCGTGAGCTTCCCAGGGTGATTGTATAGCTTTTGAATTACTTTCAGTGCTTTGTAATGTATTTAGAGTCTTAAGAATTATAAAAAATTGTCACAAATTCTAAAAGACACCTACACACACACCCTAGTGAAATAGGAATTTTAGAATGTTCCTATACTGCCACTCTCACATACAACTATTTGCCAAATTGCGATCTTCAAATTTTAACAAGAGTTAAAATTTAACAAATGTCTCAGAACTTTAATACATATATATATTTGGTGGAAAAATTGCTTCTCTATGACCGAAAGCCAAGGAATGTGATGAGGAAAACAGTACCATTCATCCAGGGTCTCAGGACTGAGTCTTCTCGATGAGCGCTTAGACTTATGGGCGGCACCAAGAAGCACGGAGGTTTAGGGCCCAGTGCTGCTAGCTGACCTTCACCAGGCACAATCTCTGGAGCTGTCAAATCTTTGCTGGGTGACCTTAACATCAAAATTATAATTTAAATTAATTTTTAAGATAAGGAGAATCAAATCAGAAGGAATGTAATGATACCTACATTAGAAAAGGAAGAAAAAAGATAAAGAGAAACAGATAAAAAATGAACTGATATCTACATTATAACCTATGGTTCCTCAATTGTCTAGGACTCTAAATTGCTTGATCCTTAAAAAAGAAGTAAGATGGACTGAGCCCCGGTGGCGCAGTGGTTGTGCGCAGGACTGCGGCCCACTGGGTTGGAGGTTCAAATCCAGCAGCAAGTTTGGGCCTTCTACTCCCACCACTGGAGGGCAGTGATACCCTAAAACAAACAAACAAACAAACAAACAAAAAAGAACTAGGATACTGATGGTTGCTAAGTGACTGGGATATGGGCAGGAGTAATACGAGTTCAGACTGGAGTGAAAGATTTTGAATCATGCCAGACATGGTTGAGGAGGTACTATACTAGTATTTTAATTCAGGAAAGGTCATCCAATTATTCTACTGTAAGTGCAACAAAACAAATAAATATGCTCTCTAGGATAAGTATTTGTAATAAATCTATACATGTACTTAAGTGGCTCCTTTGGGGAGAAGTAGAAAACTTGTCATTGTTCCTAAACAAATTGTCTGTTTCCTAATGTGTGAGTTCTGCCTTACTACTTTAGAAAAATTTAATCTGAAGGCCACTTATATAGAAAAAGAAAGAACTTAAACAAAGGTGGAGGTCTGGGTATGGGAAGCTGAGGACCTGGTAGGAAGAGTAATTGGCCTCATCTCTACACTGGTGACCACAGAGCTTGGGAAACCAGGCCTCCCCTTTAGAGGGCCGCCCCCACAGTCCCCAGATGACGGAGCCAAATACACATTCCCCAGGAAGAACATTTCTGTCTCCCTCAGATGCCTGGATTCTCACATGCTTGAGCAGTTAAAGAAGGGGTTCTCAACCGTGGGTCACAACTCCCTTGGGGCTCAAACTACCCTTTCACAGGGGTTGCCTAAAACCACCGGAAAACACATAAATATTTCACAATATTTAATTACATATTGTTTTGTGATTAATCACGGCGCTTTATGATTAATTATGTTCAATTAACAGTGAAAATACATCCTGCAGATCAGATATTTACATGACAATTCATAGCAGTAGCAAAAAGACAATGATAAGGTAGGAACGAAAATCATTTTCAGGTTGGGAGGGGGCACCCCAAGAAGAGGAACTGTATGAAAGGGCTGTGGCATTAGCAAGGTGGAGAACCACCGGGTTAAAGGATGCCTGTCTCTAAGGTTACCCTCTGCTTTGTCTTTTAATATTTTTTGTTTTTGTTTTTTGGGCATCACTGCCGTCTGGTGGTGGGAGTAGGAGGCCCAGCCTTGCTCCTGGAGAGCTGCTGCTGGATTTGAACCTTCAACCCAGTGAGCCACACTCCCGTGCACAACCACTACACCACCGGAGCTCAGTCTTATCTTTTAATTTTAACAGCAATTGACACCACCTGCTTCTTGCTGCCAGAGGCTTCCTTTGAAGCACTCTCTAGAGGTCTCATTCAAGATGATCACATTGCCCATTCCACTGTTGTCCTAATAAGAGGCTGGCAAGCCCAGTATTCTGAAACAAGACTTCTTGTTGAGTAAGTAACTCAAGATTTCTCATCTCAGGTACTGGAGATCAGTTCCCTCTGCCTTGCTTTCTGGTCTCCTTTGCTCTAGAGCTGCACACGCTGCTCCTAAGGACCCATTTGACTGGGGGCTGGCCCCCACACACAGGAGGAGAGGAGAATAAGTACCCACAACCGAGGAATAAGCATAAATGATATGAGCTAAGGTCGACACTTCCCCTCAGATGCTCTAATCTTTTAAATCTTAAGGACTACCTGCTGAGAATTTGTATTTCCATCCAGATACACAGAATACAACTCTCTATTTTCATAGGATTCTCAGGAGATTCTTATGCAGACATCCTCTGCCCCCTGCCCCCTACCCCCCAACATGATTAGGTTTCAGAGAACAGGTCTTTGTGTGAAAATCGGCATTATGAGAAAATGGACGATGACCTTACCAAATCACAACATGGAACATGATGACAGTATTACATGGCTGCCACTACATTGTTACATAATCACGGAGATTCATCGCCCAGCCACGGTGACACATACCTTTCACCATCACAGACAACATTACTCTCACTTCCCATCCTAGTGCTGATGACAGTCAGACAAAAGCCACTCAGAAACAGAGGTTTTACTATTGTTGTAAATGCAGCAAAAGGTCAAATAACAAGATCTTCCAGTAAATATGAAGAGGGGGTACATAAGAATAGCCTGGGGGTCTTTGAATCTAGGGTAAGGGGATCCTGGTGGCACAGTGTCTATGTGTTGGTCTGCTTCCTGCAATGGTCAGAAATTGAAGTCATCAGCCACTCAGGAGGCTTACTCCCATGAAAAGTTTATTTCCGAAATCCACAGAAGCAGCTCCACTCTGTCCCAGAGGGCCCCTAGGAGTCAGTGTAGACTTGATGGCAATGTGTTTGGTCTTTGGTTTTTAGCTAGGGTGCAATTGCTTTTTCTCAGCAGGCCATCAAACTGGAATGAACCAGCTTGAAGACATGAAAAATAGTATGAAAGGATTTTGGGGTGTGTGTGTGTTAGTTCGGGTAGACTAGAGGAAGAAATTCAAGGACACACATATCAATATAAGGAAAGGGTTTACATACAAAAGGAATGGGACATGGAGAAAGCATTCCAGCCCAGTCCAGTTCAAAGTCGTAAGTCCGAAATTAACCTATATGCCCGAAATCAGTCTATAAAGTCTTCTTCCGACTCACGAAGTCACAGGTCAGTGGGTGCAGAATCCCGGTGCTGGCAGGGCACCTCGCCTCCAGGGCTCAGGGTCCATCAACAGCAGAAGCAACTCATCGTTGGCAAAGGTCTCCATCTGGCTGCCCCAGTTTCAGAGGTCTGGCTCCATCAGGGTAAAGCTGTGTGGTCTCTCTGCCGGCTCCTTCAGCTTTTCGAACGCTGCCAGCTTGTCTTGTCCGTGATTAATTGTCTCTGAAGCTAACTCAGTAAACTCCAAGGACAGATCTGACTTCTGTCTAGCCAAAGAAGTAACAATACTACGAGGCACAAGTCAAACAAGCTTCTACTGGGTGTGTGTATCAGGGGTTGAGGGCAGGGGCGAACGGCTGAAATTTGGAAGCTTTGATGGAATTAATAGATCTTCACATAAAACATTATGGAGTTTTTTTAATGGAGAGTATCCAGTACAATCCTTTTAACTTTTGATTGACTAGCCCAGAGTGATACAATGACTTGCCTGAAACCACTTTGTGGGTCACTGTGGTAGAGTCAAACGTATAAATCTCTGCAGGCTTTGCAATGACACTATTTTAATTTGCAAACTTAACTCTTTCAGTAGAGAGACAAATTATCTTTGACCCTTTTTGCTTTCATGATCTCCATGTGGCTGTGAATCGTACTGGATTTGTGTCAGCCTTTTTTTTTTTTTTTAACTTTTTTTTGGGGGAGGGGGCATCACTGCCCTCTGGTGGTCGTGGGAGCTACCCAGCGCTGCTCCTGAGAGCTACCGCTAGATTTGAACTGCCAGGCCAGCAGGCTGCAGTCCCGCACTCAACCACTTACGCCACTGGGGCTCGGCCTCAGTCTAAGTCTTACTAGCGATTCTCACTCTTGAGCATACACCACGATCAGCTGGAGTCTTGTTGAAGCACAGACTCAGAGGGTCCATCCTGCAGCTTCTGATTCAGGAGGTGCTTGTATTAAGTTCCCAGATCATTCTGCTGCTCCAGAGACCCCGCTTTATAAACAAATGCCTTAACATCCAAGGATCAAAACATATTCAGATTGTGTGTGCTTGCCTCATGAGCAAAATGAGGAAATCAAGAGTCGAGTCACATGGTCCTTGAGGTTGCCTTGAACTCGATGATGTTTTTACACGTTTGGAGTATACTGCAGCTCTCAGTACTCCGCACTCTATACACCACTGAAATGCTCATCTGACTCTGGCCACTCTGTCCCTCGGACTAAGAAAGGCCTGGGAAGCTACTATTTGTCAGTCCAAGTAAACCCGACAAGTCCGATTGGTCAGCCCCGATCATCGGCACTGCTCAGGACAGGGTGTCCTGTTCCATAGTCCAGGGTTACCGAATGACAGCTAACAACAATCATGCCCCTGTAACAGTCACCAGATGTCCTTCTCAAGCTTGCACCACTCGGTCTTATTCCTTCCTCAAAAACAATGGCTCAGAGAACACAGTGGCAATTTTCAGGATCAAATTCACATGAAGGTAACTTAAAATACTCATTTATCAGAGTAATCTGACATAGTAATCAAATCAAATCCACATATGACATACTAGCATAGTGCCACATATACGCTTAAAGATAAAGATTTAGCCATAATATTGAAGTTATGAAACTAGAAGGATGTTACAGACCTTTTGAAGACGTCACAAATATTTTCTTTCTTTTCTTTCAAAGGCACTGTTTCTGGGACGCTGTCCTGTAAGAGATATGGTTACATAAGTACAAGCAAACATCGATGCTCTGAGGCTTACTGGATTTATTAGCATGCATTAAATGACAAATAACCTATTTGTGACCAACTCTGAAAATAATTCTACTATTATTTAAAACACTTACTTAAAAATTTCTGCTGTAGCTTAGGAGTAAAATAAATATATGCCAATTCATTTTTCCAGCTTTCAGTATCATCTTTAGTTATATACACCATCATTTCAGATTATTATTGTTGTGATTCTTTTTATTCAAGAAATAGTTTTTAATTGATTTTTGTTTGATAGTTTTCACAAGTATAAGTGAAATTTAAATTAGAAGTATTTAAATGGGGCTGAGCCCCGGTGGCGTAAGTGGTTGAGTGCGGGACTGTGGCCCGCGGGCTTGGCGGTTCAAATCCAGCGGCAGCTCTCAGGAGCAGCACTGGGTAGCGCCCACGACTACCAAAGGCAGTGATGTTAAAAAAAAGAAATATTTAAATGCACTTTAACATTACTTTAAGAAAGCATACATTCATAGCCTGACACCTCAACTGCGTATACAACTCTGAGGAGAAACAGTGTAAGAATCAACTGAGAAGTATAAAGCATGAACAAATGGACAGACACACCAGGTTCTTGGATGGGAATAATTAAGGATGAAGATGTTAATTCCTTTCCAAGTAGTTTACACACTAAAAACATCTCTTTAAAATGTGAATTAAAAAAAAAGTGAATTTAAAGCATTATTTGACTACACGGGGGAGAAAAACCATGAAATATTTTAGATTTGTTAAAAAAAAACTTAAAATCCTTCAAAGCAAGCCTCCCTTATATTTTCTGGTTTTTCAATTAAAAAAAGAGGATAGTAATAGAGTAGGAATTAAGCAAGCAACCAAACCAAATATAAACTAAAGGAAAGTTCCATACATAAAAATCCTGAGTTTATTAAAACTGGTGTGACTCGGTAATGGTGCCACTGTTCGGTGAGCACTAGACTAGATCTGTTAACAAGCAGTTCTTTGTGATGACATGCGCTGCCTTAAGCAAGCTGATGACCCTACAATAATATGAGTGGGCTTCATCCGATCGCTTGAAGGCCTGAGGAGTAAAGAGGGAGTCTTCTATCTGCACATTAAAAAAAGGCATCTTTCCAAACTCCCCACTCTTTCTGTCACTTGACCTACAGGTTTGGGGTCATAAGATTGTTGGAATCTCTAGCCTCTTGCTTGACCTAGATTTCAGACTTGTCAGTCTCTGCCACGCTGAACTGAATGAGACATTTCCTTAATAAAATAACTGTTTCTGTGTTTGCGTGTGTACCTTAATGGTTCTCTCTACCCAACCCTGAAGACAAATGGCACTTAAAATTTATGAGGAAACAACTTAATAAATAGTAGAGAAAAATCAGATATAGTTTAGGGTCATTAAAGATTTAAGTATGAAAAAGAAAGCTTTGACAGTAGCAAAATAAAACAAAGGTAGGGATTTAGGTGAGAGATAACAGGCTTAACTACTTAAATTTAAAATATTTTATATGTGCAAATATAAAAAATATACAAAAGGCATCTGCCAAAAGAAAAAGGGCTATTCCCCCCCTACACTCTACCATAATGAACTACAGCTGAAAAAGTTTACACATAAAAACCTTGGATGGAAATTAGGAAGAAAAAACTTAAATCAGAACTCAAGTCTAAAAATATGGCTTATAAATTATAAAAGAGAGGTGACAGACTTTATTAAATAGAAAATGGAAATTTCTTAAAGGTAGAAAGCTCTTAAACCAAAACACAAAAAATAGAAAAAATATGACAATGACAAATAATAAATATATAGAACAAATATGTCATGCATTTTTACAGACTAAAAAAAGGCAAGTCATATAAGAAAAAAAACCAAAATAACCTATCAAACTAGATTTAAGACATTGAATATATTTCTCAAAAATGAAAGCAAAATACTGACCACTTCAGGTAAACAAGTACTGAAAGCACGCACGCGTGCGCGCACACACACACACAATCAGGACACGTTAAAGGGTGTCCTTTGGGTAGAAGAGAAATCAGATGGAAACACAAACGTGAAGAGCCCTGAAAAGGCTAACTACTTGAGAATAGACATGATTGCTTACTTTTAAAAGTCTTTGAGAGATAACTTGACTGACAAGACACTGATGTGATTTGAGGTTTCAAGCGTATTTGTCAGGCAGCACTAGCATCAAGACAACACTGGGAGAAAGCAAAGTGCACCCCCCCCCTCTTACAGACATGGTTAGGCTCCCAACACCAGGCCATGACGTGGAAATCAGCATTATGTACAAACGGAGGATGACCCCCTCATTTTACCCCTCACCTGTACTGTTCTGCTGGTCCCCTGCAAAGGTCACTTGCTATGTTGCCCTGCCCCCGTTTGCTTTAGGAGACTGTGGAGCCTACAGTCAGGGTGGCTCACACCTTGTCCTCCTTCCCATCCTCAGGGCCCCCCCTCTACTTCCTCCATTATCATTTCAGGGTGAGTCGCCCTGACTCACCATAGCCACCCAGGAACCCCTATCATCACCCAGGAACCCTTATCCTACTTGTTGTAGAACAGGCTCATCAATCCTGGGTTTCACATACTGAAAAACAGACTCTAACAACAATTCAAGAGGGCTACTGGGGGCTAAATTTTAAAGGCACATATTACTGGCAGGGAATCTCAGAGTATCTTAAGCAAACAAACATTCATTTATTAGCCTAATGGTTGGGAGTTCGAACCTACCCAAAGGCTCACTGGAAGACAGGCCTGTGATCTACCTCTTAGTGGCCACACCCTTAAAAGCCCCTTGGAACTTGTCTACTCTGCACACAATGGGTAGCCAGGAGTCAGAGTTGACTGAATGCCAACTAACCAAGACCAAAAAATTACTGACTGGGTCATGTGCTTTCTAGAGTTGGTGCTTTGAAGCTTACCAAGGTATTAGAAGCACAAATGCATCATTCACTTCCTTTAAGCAATATAAAGATTTCCTACCATAATACGGAGGCTGGTGGTATAATGGGTTGCATATTGGTCTGTGAACCAAAAGTCCAGAAGTTCAAAACTACCAGTTGCTTCAAGGGAGAAAGATGAGGCTCTCGACTCTTGCAGAGTTCCAGTCTTGGGAACTCGCAGAGGCTGTCCTGTCCTGTCCTGTCCTCTGCAGCCGCTGTGAGTCAGAACAGATTTAATGGCAGTCGGTGCGGCGTTTGGGGTCACCAGGAGAAACCCGGAGGTTGAGAACGGGGTGATGTGTTGGGATAGTGACTGCAAGGAAATGACTCATGACAGTTAATAGAGTGAGATTATAATAATGCAGTTAAACCATTTTGTAGATTGTTTTTGCAGATTGTTTTCAAAAGAGCTAATATTTTAAAAGTCTATGCCCTTGAAGTATGGACAAGGTTATATATTTTGTGAATTTAGGTAGACATTTACTAAACTCGGCCCTTGAAGGAATGAATTGGCCAAGTCTTCCCCCAGTTTAAGGAGGACACAAAGTCCGGCAGGAAGTGCTGCTACAAAAACAGAGAAACCTTTATTAAAGAGGACCATCAAAATGCAAAGTCATCTTTTCTCCACATATACTCCATCTGGGTCTGTACTTCAGAACTTCTCAAGGTAGTATTTTCCAACCTTTCCAAAGATTATGTGCACACGTTGGTTTTGGCATCCTCAGAGGGCTCAAATGGTATTCCTTTTCAACATACAGTGAATTTGGGAGGCAAAGCGTGTGCAGGGGCAACATGAGGGCTGTGAAGAGAAAGAGACTCTTCTAGGGCAGCCCTGGCTCAGTCCTCAATGAATAAGCAATGTGTTGTCAAAACGGGGGGAGGAAACCCCTTGTCACAATTTTCCTGGCTCTTCCCACCAATCCAGTTTGTAATAAAATGTCTTCATAGAATGCCCCATAATTGTCCTATTTTGAGAAAACCCATCAAGACTACCTCTTATCCCTAAGGAGTCCCTAAAACTAGTCACCCTCACTCTCGAAGCTGGCCTCTGCCTTGAATGGAACTGACCTGGCAGATCCTCTTGGAAGCCAGGGCTTTGATTGGGTCTCTTTTGAAGGCCCCCTAATGAGACTGAGACAGTGTATTTCTGAGAGAACTTATCTGCAGCCATCAGAGACAGGCTTAAACATATCTGGTTTGGAATAAACCCATCCATGTATGAACCACAGTCCTAGTAAGAATATTTGACTTTCCCTTTAATAATATAGCCATTTCTTTTTATTTTCTAATGCTTACAGCAACTATCGCTACAAGCTGGCTGGTTTTGTAAATAGAAGTTTTATTTGAAACAGCTATCCTTATTTGATTGCACAGTGGCTGAGGCATCTTTTGCATGACAAAACCAGAGTTGAGTAGCTGAAAAAGCAACTGTATGGCCTATAAATTCTAGCATACTTACTGTCTGGACTGTGATTGGAAAAATTTCCAGGTCTCTGCCGCTGAGTTAAGGGACTCTGTTGTGTAACCTCAGACAAGGTCTTGAGCTAAAATCTCAATTTCCTTATCTTCAAAAAGTTAATATGTATTTAATCACAAATCAAACAATCTTTCTATAAAAATTAAAGAAGTACGTTAACACATGTGGCAAAGAATATGCTTCTAGGAGATAAAAGATGCCTCTCTCCTCACTGAGCCACCAGCACACACAGGTCTTAGTTGTAAACAAGCAGAGGAATGATGCAATCTCTGATGTCATTTCAACTGGTTAAACCACAATCGGTGTCTTCTGAGAGCAGCTTGCCAAGTATCTGCTCTATTATAGCTACTGAGCAAATGGGTTGGCATGAATAGTTATGTCCTTAATATGTACATCATTAAGAGGTCGGAATGTCTTCTCGTTTACTGGTAACTTCTCCAATTCATCGAGGGTCTCCAGACCATCTATTATTACCTTTCCAAATACTGTGTACTCATGTCCAAATGTGGCTGCTTGCCGTAGGTGATAAAGAACTGGAATCCATTGGTGTTTGGGCCATTATTAGCCACGGACACAACACCTCTAACACCGTGCTTAAGATATTCACTGTACTCATCCTCAAACTTCCTGCCCCAGATACTGCTGCCTCCTCTTCCAGTACCAGTGGGATCTCCTGTTTGTACCATGAAACCCTTGATATTTCTATAAAATAAACAGCCATTGTAGTAATTACTGGCACAAAGAGCCAAGAAATTCTCGCAGGCTCTGTGTGTCCTTTCACAAAAGACTTCTATTTTAATATCACCTACATCTGTATGCAATGTTACCGACATTCTTCCTGATGGCTTCACGAAGTATTGTTACTTAAATTCCTAGTGCACGTACTACACAACTCGGTTAAGCTCAGCTGTTTCATAAGCAGAGAAGACACTAGCGGTGATGTTCTAACAATACACCTTTCATATGCAGTAAAGAATTACCTCAGAAAGACAGGGATGTCCACACCCTGCTGATTGAAAGTTTGACCCTTGACCTGCTCCTAGATGTACTCCCTAAGTTTTTGGAAGAGCTTGCTTTGCAAGTATGTCTCCACTTAACTGTTTTGGGTTACACCAGAGAGTCGACACTAACAATTATGTTGAGGTCTAGGGCCACATGCTATGTGGACACTAAGTCACTAGGGTCAGTTATGTGGGTGGTCAGTCATTATCTATGTGACTGACCCTGTGGCAGTTACATGATCACCCGTCTACTTGCAAAGGGGTGGAGACTAGTCTGTCGATCAGGCCATAGTCAAGGAGGCCTCTGTGTGAGTATGGCCTTTTCCTGAGGATTCTGGGATCTCTTATCTTCCTTCCGGAGGGCAAGACACATACCATCTCTGCTTCGTATTCCTGATGACAAGCCACATGGAACCAGAGCCCTAGAACTGGAGGAGCCATGTGGAGACCCACGCCGGCTCTGAGATGCTCTACCACCACGGGATTCACAACACTTTCCATTCACTGGTCTGTGATCTTCCTGCATTCAGCATCACTGCATGTGCTGTGAGTCGGAAGGGGAATGTACAGATTGCTATTGGACATATGGAGACTAAGACTTATGGACTTGATCTGGAGACTGGGCTGAGATTTTTTCTTAATATACAATTACCATATTCTTTGATATATAGCTCTCTTACACCAGTGTGACTGCCTGCGAATTGTTTTCCCTAGTCAACCCAGAATAACACTGGCTCCCATTAAGAACTCTGGACATCAAGACTCTGGTGAACTTCCCTGGTGGATAACATTCTGTACCTGTTGCCACACATCACTGCCAGGGGAGGTTAGGAGTTGTCTGCACAACTCTACTAGAAAAGATAACATGTGCCTGCTCTCTCCTGGGTCCTTCCCTATCTGCCGCTTCCTTTTGCTGACTATAATCTATATCCTTTTCCTGTAATAAAGTGCTCCCACGAATATAGCAGCTTTGTGAGTCCTTCTAGTCAACCACTGAATGTGAGCACGGTCTTGGGGACCCTACATGGCACTTATTAAGCTGTGATGAGAGTAAGATGTGATGACCCGAGGGCTGAGCCCCGGTGGCGTAAGTGGTTCAGTGCAGGACTGTGGCCCGCGGTTCAAATCCAGCAGCGGCTCTCAGGAGCAGCACTAGGTAGCGCCCACAACCACCAGAGGCTATGATGCCCCCGCCCCCACACTAAAAATGTGATGATCTGCATTAAACATTTAGCTGTAACTGGCACAAATATTGAATATAGGTTGGCTAGTATCATTATCAAACCATTATGCAAATGGTGTGAGATTAAAAAAAATTGTCAAAGAGCATGGGGAAATGCCATGGGGGCCACATCTGACATCCTCCGGCTCCCAAGGCTGTCTCCAACTAGGTAGGGACCAAATATGCCTCTATTCTTCATCTTTTTACCCTATTCTAACACTAGCCCACAGCTACTTCTGTGACTGGGTTCTATAATTCATGGCAAGGCCACACAGGATCCAGCTGTTCAGTTAAGACTGAACCTGCAGGCAGACTTATTCCCGGCCTGTAGCTTCTTAGCATGGCCTTGCCTGGGCCGTGTCACAACGTTCTTTGAGGGCTACCCATAAGTGCCCTAGAAGCATGCTACTCTGCTGAAGCCCTCACCTGAAAGCTCTCAGCTCCGACTCTGTGTCAGTAAACCCAGGTCCCCCAAGAAGTACTCAGAGGCACCACATTCCACAAGCCATCCCCAGCCTCCCACCTCAAAGCACTCAGTTTCCTGGGCTCTGTAGGCTGAGAAGCCCACTGGCCTGTGCCAGGATTTGACTCCTGGTTCTACTGCTCCTGTGGCTCCATGGCCATTCCCTGGGTATCACAGCTGTATTTAGAATCAAGGCACTCCACTTTTAGTAATGAGGTCCCCTCTTCCACTTTTGAAATGGCTCCTTTCACAGCCAGCAGGGTGTCAATCACAATTAGCCCTATTTAACAACACTCAGCTAAAACTCATAATCCTATCAGTCTCTTCCCCCAACTTCTTACCGAAATCTATCAGGAAAATGAAGTTTGTTTGGTGGGAGTGGTAAAGGCTAAGGCTATACGAGTCATATTCAGTAGTTCACTGCATCGCAGCACACTTCTAGTATTTAAAAGACCATTTTAAAAAGAGGCTCATGTTCAATAATCCATTTGACAATTATTTGTATTATTACTCCATTTTGGCGACTGCTCCAGGTGCCACAGATTCAGGAGTAAACAAAAACGGACACACACCCCAGTATCCATGGACTCTATAGTCTATTAGGAGGAGACAAAAACAAATAAGTAAAATATGTGGTATGCTAGATCATGACAAATACAAGAGAAGGGAACGCACTTTTGAGAGAAGGAAGGAAAGTGCGATATTAGGTTACGTGGCTGGTGGTGTCCTTTCTGAGAACATGAAGTCTGAGTAGTCTGAGAAGTCTGATGGAAACAGGAGAGCTATCCATGCTGTTTTCTAAGGAAGCACTTTTTAGGCAGAGAAAATAGCAGACACTAAAGACAGACACTTCCCTAAATACACCTGGCACCATTCTGTTTAGAAAGGCTTACCTAAGATTTGAGATAAACTTCAGCTATCAAAAAAGCTAAATATATAGTTATAAACAGTATTCCTTTTTTTCTCTGATAAGGGAAACCATGCACGTATACAAAACACCATGCAACATATTCTATGAACAGAGACAAGCAATTCTTTTGCCCAATTAAAATAAGTACATTGTTACTGTTAAGCTGAATTTCTGCAAGCCCATGATTCAAACCAAGGAACACAAAAACACAAAGATTCTTTTGTACCTTCTCATCCAAGTATGAACCCGGCGTGTGTTCACTAATGTTTTCCAGTTTTTCATTTTCAGAGGTCTCATTGGTAATGTTTACTAAGGGAACATTCACATCTTTTGATTCATCCTTTAGTTCATCTGCTGCAAAGAAATAATAATCAGCTAAAGAAACTTAAAATGACAAAATAACCACGTCATACAACGACTGCCCTAAAAATGAATTAAGAATTCAAAGGCTCCAATATGACATGTATGAAGTACAGTTTCGGGAAGTTATACACAAAACCCTCACTATTTCTAAAGCAATACATTGACAATAATATAAAACGGAAAGACCTTTTAAGGCAATTAGAATCTATCTTATCACGTCCAGCTGTTTTCAATATATTTTCAACCTACTCACCCTTGAAAGTCAAAGTAAAACCAACTTTCATATTAACTTAGTTCTAATGAAGTAAATCCCAAATCCTTAGCCATTAATTCCAATTCACTGTGATCTTATAGGAAGGTAGAACTGTTCCATTGGGTTTCCAGTCTTTATGGGAACAGCTAGCCTCGTATTTCTCCCATGGAATGGCCAGTGGGTTCTGAACCCAAACCTTGCCGTTAGCAGCTCCATGCTTATTAACCCATACCTGGCCAGGGATCCTATCCAAGTAATTAATATTATGAATAGTTGCTAACTACCAAAAAGTTTTAAGACATTGATTTAAAATGTGGTTAAGGTAAACATACAATTCACTTTAAAAATATGACTATAGAATTGTTGAGGTCAATTATTTGTCCTTTGTAGATAGAGCCTACTAGAGTTATTGAAGACATGACTAAGGATTGAAAAAGAAAAGGACATTTCAATATTGCATACCCCAAAAATGTCCAAACTTACCTTTTAGCAAGGAAGAACAGATGTCTGACTTGCTCAGTTCCAGGTCCAGTACAGGAAAGTGTCTATTATAAAGTCAAGAGTGCTTAAACATTATACTCCAAGCAGAATTAACCATTTCTCAAAATACTATGCAATACTAGCTTTAGCAGCTGGTAAACAGAAGCTCAAGTCCTCCAGGACAAAATACTGTACTGGAACCCAGGACTCAGCACACTACCTCGAAGTCAGGGAGTGTAGTCACTCAATTTTGTTACTCAGCACTCAAATGAGATATATCTAGCATGAAAAAATATATAAAGCATCACACCAACACAAGGTAGTGTTTAATCTCTACTTTTAAGCATATATATAAATATATCTTGGGTGTAAAAAGAGACATCCTGAGGCAAGAAGCTGAGGGTTTGTTTTTTTTTTAAATTGTAAAGACATCATACTATTTAGAGGTCAAAGGCTACAGAGATCACAGACCAATTTGAGATCACATACTGCTCTGTCATTTACTGTATATTCTGTGACAAAATTATGCAACATCTTCAAATCTAATCTTGTTTGTAAATTAGAATACCACCTACCTCTCAGGCTACTGTGAGAATTAAATGAGATAAAATGTAGCATAGGCTCAATGAAAAGTAGGTATATGAAAGGCAATCAAATATAAGAAACTTGCCAGACAGTATTTGACTCAAAAAATTTAAAGATTCAAATAAACAAAATGTACAGAATAAAATATAACACCTATTTATAAATGTGTTTTGTTAAAAATACTTCACAGCTCTACCACTGCTAATTGATTCAAGGTTATTTCCTAGCTAAAAAAAGAGAACATCTTGTGTACACTATTTCTTGAAAAATATTAAGTATTTTCACCAACATATAGCCTACCAACAATCAGAGATGTATATAAAGGGGCCACAAAGAATTGTGGAAAATGGAATTAACGATAACAGAATTAAAAAAATACTTTGAAATTCCTATATACTGTCTGAAGGGTAAAGAAATAATAATATACACAGAAAGCAGGTGCGTGTGCACGCACACACACACAGACACACAAATTCCTTTCTTCAGTCCAGACTTCTCTGTGATTTACACCTAGTTGTCTGTCAGAATATTTTTGTTTTAGTACCTCACAGGTTTCTTCAGGACCTCTACCCTTTCCTGAATCTTCCCTTTGCATCTGTAAAAAAATGGTAATTGGTCTTTCTCAGAGATAAAAGCACCCCTTCCTGTGCCTGACCACCTGATTAATCTCTCTTTGTTTCTCAATTCTCTTTCAAATCCAGCCATGTTCTTCACATTCCTCCATTTCTGTATTTGAAGTCACTCTGTCCTATGGGGCTAATGTTAAAATAGGTCCATGCAAAGTTATTCTCTAAAGTGGAGGTGTGACCTCAAACACGTAAATCAGATGATTCGCTATCTTACTTGCTGTTGGATAAAGTTCGAACTCACCATAAATTCAAGTTAGTATGACATCCTAGCTATCAAAAAGGGAAGGGAGGCAGACCCACTAAAGAGCCTTAAGAGCTTTACCAAGAACACTGGGTGGCTGAAGGTCACTGAAGCTATGCAAACAGTTATTCCCAAATGAATTTCTATCTCTAAAGACCACTATGGCAGAGGATACAGCAAGGGTTCTGGAAAAATAACTAGTGCCTATGACAATAATCTAAGATAAAGATAATAGCAGTAAGAACTGGGAGGAAGAAACATTTATACGAGTTATCAAGGTACAAGCGTGAACAGGATCACATGACCCAATAAATACAGAAGAAGTGAGACTGGATGCTTCAGCAGTTTCCAGTTATCTTAAACACTTCATTCATATATAAAAACAGCAACTAATTTGCTTTTTTTGTGTTTAATTTCTAAATTTCAAAGAATTGAATTCAGCGAGGCTTACAGTTCAAGTAAGGAAACTGATCACATAGCATCCTACTTCAACCAATAGGAGAAAAGAATCAAGAGAAAAATTCGAGGGCCAGCAATCTTGAAAAAGGACTCAGAGATAATTAAGTAAGCTGACCTTTTCAAAAACCAGAGACAGTGGGAGAGGGAAGAAAAGAGCTGTCAATGTATGCGCACAACACCCCACACTTCCTCTCTTCTGCCCAGGGCTGAGCTCATGGCAGGTTTGTGTGGTTGCTTTCTTTCCAAACCAGGGTACACTCCTGTGACAGTCACCTAATCTGCTGTCAACTTGAGGATGAAGAGTGTAGGGATAGAGTCTAGCCAGTCAATTTTGAGATAGCCAATGAGGCCTCTGTGTGGGCCTGGCTTTCTCCTGAGAATTCTGGGAAGTCTGGCTGTATTTCCCCCCTTGGAGGTGAGAGACTCACTACTCCGTTCCTTGGAGACGTTCGACTAACAAGACACAGATAAGGCTGACTCCCTGGGAGACATTGCAGCTGGTAAGACACATGGCAGCATGTGAGCCCTGGAAACTGGAGCAGCCCTGGAAATTGGAGCAGCCCTGGGGAGACCCCAGTCAGCGCTGAGATGCTTCTACTGCCACTGGACACACAAAACTCTGCACCCACTGGCCTGTGATGGTCCTGATGTCATTGCATATGATTTGTGGGTCTGAAGAGGATTTATAGATTGGTATCAGACATATGGGCTAATATCAGACTTATGACCTTGGACTGGGATGTTTTCTCAATGTCTAATTGCTCTTGTATATAAACCTCTTTCAGCAGCACATGTACTAAAATTGAAAAGAACCAGCACATGTACTAAAATTGAAAAGAACAATAGCATGGTCCTTGTGCAAGGAGGACACACAAATTTGCAAAGTATTCCAAATTTTTATAAAGGGATTGTTGTAAGAACTATAAAAACTCAACACAAGAAGATTAAGGAAAAGCAGAGACTAAATAGCAAATACATGGAAACGAAAAAACACACTGCTTAAAAACTACTGGGTGATGGGATGAAATAAAATGAGGGGGCTTCCGGGAAGATAGCACTGTCTAGGATCACCCACGTGAAAAGCTCATGGAAGGATGACTGGATTTATAAGCGAGAAGGCCAAGTTGGGGGGCTAGGATACGAAACAGGCTTTTACAGCACCCTAGGATTTAGCTTTCTCACAGAGAGTGCACCTGTACTCCTCACGTGCACATCCTTTTCTCACAACACCCACCTGCAACTTCCCTCCCCTATAAGTGGGGCAGCAACTCCTGGCCTCTTCCCACCCCCAATTAGGCAGCTTGCCAGTGTAGGGAGGTGTCCCAGGAAACCCTATTCCATGGGGCATACCATAGACTCCTGGATGCTGGAACCTGCGGTGGCCTGTGGAGTAGAGTTCCCATTGGGGATAATCCCTAGCCAAGGCCCATCTCCCGCCCCTGGTGGCAGGGGCACAACTAGGCGCTACAGACAGAAAGACCTGGCGAGTTGGAGAGGGGCCGGGAACAGGGAAGAAAGAGGTGAGGCTGGAACCAGCAGTGCGGTGGTTCCAGGAGGTTGTTAGATCTGTTCCCATTTTCTCTTGAGAAAGGAAACACAAAACTCTTGATCTTACCAGAGGAAACAGAATCCACTATTTCTGGCTTTCTCAGCGGCTTATCCACTGCTGGCTAGACAGCCTGAGGAACCAGGGCTGAGCCAGACTGCCTGTGACTCGAAGCCCACTCTTTCATGGCATATCCTCTAGAATACCCCATTATCTATCCTAGGACCACATGTAAGGAGTGGATCGTTCTGAGTTGTGCAAAAAATCCACTGGTATAAGCCCAATAATGGAAGGATTGCACTCTCCTTACTTAATATACATGGTGAAAAAGGGATTCTAGTAGAATGAATATACCCCTTACTTACCCCAACCACCACAACCTCTGGAGCCAGTCCACTCCACTTCAGTAACATATGTTCTCCTTTAACTTATCAAGTGAAATCGTTATCTCCCATAACGCTCTTCTCCAACTCATTAAAAATTACTATACTGAATGAGAAAGCTTCCTTTGTTTAACATCATCACTTAAAACCTCCTTCTGAGCATCTTCCCCTACTCACCCAACCAGCACTTCCTCATCTACACACAATACGTTTTCCAGCACCTAGCTGATCCTCCCCTGACCTAAAGAGGCCCACCCGTCCTAGGAGACTTTGTATACTGCCTTCAGCTCCAGCCTATACCAAAGCCTACTGCAAAAAATCTAGACAAACAAAAGTCAATTACTGAAGATGGCCCAAACCCAACAGTTCACACAGAAGCAGCAGCTTTTGAACTGCCAGAGAAAGAATGCATCAGAATGCTGGTAGGGGTGTACAAGAAATCTGGGGATCAAGCCTGAAAACTCATGAAAAAATAGAGTACTAGAATCCTCATATTGATGGGAAATTCGGGAGTTAAGGAATGACGTAGCAGAAATGAAGACAAATAGAATGGAAGAAGCAGAAAATGGAATTAGTTATCACAAAGATAACCAAACAGAATTCAGCAAATGAGAGAAACAATCAGGCAAAAAGGCAAAAGAATGCGAAGAAAATCTCAGTATAATGTGAGATTCCATGAAGCAAAACAACATTTGAACTATTGGGGTCTCTGAGAAGGAATTAAGCCTACAGTTAAAATAGTAAGGAAATTCTTGAAAGAAAATTTCCCCAATGTCACAAAGGAGGAGACAAGAACCATTCAGGAAGCAGAGAGAACACAACATAGGTTAAACCCCACCCCAAAACACACTCAGATAGATAGATAGCAGTGAAAGAATAAGCTTAAACCTCTCTGCAGAAGCCATGCAGAAAAGAGGAAATTAGAGCAATATATTCCAAAAGTTGAAAGACAGCAACTTCAATCCAAGAGTCCTTTATCCAGCAAAGCTCGCCATCAAATTTGAGGGAGAAATTAATGTCTTCTCAAACATGGAAACATTTAGATAATTCATAAAAACAAAGCCAGCAATTCGAAAAAAATACTTTCTAGTTCTTTATGGGCAGAAAACCATCAACTGTAGCACACAAACATGAAACCACCACAGGGTGTAACATCACCCAGAAACCAACACACTGAAAACAGCACCCCCAAATTACAGATCCAATACATAAAGACAATAAACTCCTCACACACACACACACCACCCTATAAAAGAGGAAGGAAAATATCAAATACAAATAGTACAAGATGACAGCAACTAATCTACATTTAGATTAAATACACTGAATGCTGATGGTTTAAACGCGCCTATTAAAAGACAGAGTGTAGCTGTCTGGATTAGGCAACAGAAGTCATCAATCTGCTGCCTGGAAGAGGCACACTTCAAACTCACAGATAAAGAGACTGAGAGTTAAAGCATGGCAAAAAAATTTACCATGCTAATGGCAATCAAAAAAAGAAAACTCAGGGCAGTGATTAAAAAAAGCAGGGTTTACAATACTAATCTCTGACAAAATAGACTTCTAAGATACATGACATAACTAGGGATAAGAATGGTCATTACTTAACAGTAAAACGAAAATCCATAAACACAATAAACATGTATGTGTGTCACAAAAGACCTTCGAAATTCCTAAGTCAAATCCTCAGAGATGCTGTGTTCCAAAGCAGTATACAGAGAGCAATTTATAGCAATAAATGCACATGTGAAAAAAAATAAGAGAACATTAAAATCAACACTCTAACCCAGCATCTGCAGCTACTAGAAGAGCAGTAAAATAAAATTCCAATCAGGAAAAAGCAAATCATAAACATTAGAGGAGAAATAGAAAACAGAAAGTATTGGAAAAAAATCAGAAAACAAGAAGTTGGTTCTCTGGGATTAACAATCTAAACAAAACACCAGAAAACAAAATAAATGATGCAAGTATCAAGAATAAGAGATGAAGTTCTTTTCAAACTGAAATATCAACCCAAAATCACCACATTACTAATGATGAAAGGCTGCACTCCAGCAAATTTGAAAGCCTAGAGAAGTGGTTCTCAACCTTCCTAATGCTGGGACCCTTCAATACAGTTCCTCGTGTTGTGGTGACCTCCAACCATAAAATTATTTCGTTGCTACTGTTATGAATCATAATGGAAATTGTAATGAGTTTTCCGATGAGGTCTCAACCCACTGGTTGAGAACCACTGGCCTAGGGGAAATGGATAAATCCCTAGAAATGTACCATCTAACCAGAGTAACACAGACTGAGGCTGAAAATCTCAAACCTCATTACAGAAGAAGAAATAGATTGGTTCATTTAAAAAACTACCATTACCACCAGCAACAGAAGTCCAGGGCTAGAGGATCTGCTTCACTGAAGAACCCAATCAAGTATTACGGGAAGAAGAGTTGACACCCAATCTCTACAAACTATTTCAGAATATTACAAAGGGGAGTAAATCCCCAAACTCATTTTATGAACCAGGCATAATTCTGACACTTAAACCAGGCAAAGACATTTTTAAAACAAAACTACGACCAATCCCTCCTGAACAAAAATGTAAAAATCCTCACTATAAACACTGGCTAAGAGTCCATTATGATCAAGTGGAATTTATACCAGAACTACAAGGAGGGTTTAATATTAGAAAAATGTTATAATGCCCTACAAAGTACAAATAAAGGGTAAGAAGCATATGCTTATATCAAGCAATGCAGACATGATATTTGATAATATTCAACACTTATTCCTGCACTTATTAAAATAAGAATAAATTTCATAACACAATAAAGGCCACGAATGAAAAGCCAATGGCTAGCAACCTGATTCATGGGGGAGAACTTAAATCAATCGCTTTGGAAATTGGAACCAGGCAAGGAAGTCTCGTCACCACTCTTATTCAACATGGTGCTGGGAGTCTTAGCTAGAGCTACTGGACAATAAAAAGGAACCAAAGGAAGACAGGCTGGCAAAGAATAAACAAGTCTCTCACTATTTATAGATGACATATGATACATAGAAAATGCCAAAGACTTAACAGAAATTTGTTGGAAACATCAGGCTCAGCAGCATGGCAGGATACAAGTTTAACATACAAAAGTCAGCTGGACTCTAGTATACTACTTATGAGAATTCTAAACAAGAAGTCAAGAGCACAATGCCATTTACAACAGTGACACAAAAAATGGAATACTTAGGAATAAATCGAACCCAGAAAGCCAGACACTTGTACAAAAAAAAAAATTACAGAACACAACTACAAAAAAAAATCAAGAGACTTACACAAATGAAAGAATACGCCATGTTAATGGAGAGGAACACTTAATATGGAAATAGCAATACTGCTCAAACCAACCTACAAATACAATTCTGATCTGGATCCCAGTTTTTCTCTTTAAAGAAAAACATGATGAAGAACTGTATTAAAGGGTCATTAGGAAGGCATTAGGAAGGTTGAGAATCACTTCTCTGGGCTTTCAAATTTTGCTGGAGGACAGCCTTTCATCATTAGTAAAGTGGTGTTTTTTGGTCGATTTTTCAATTTGAAAATAGGTTCATCTCTTATTATTGATGCTAATTACTAACTTCATATGGAGAGGGAAGAAACCTAAGGTAAGCTAAGAACTTCTCAAGAAGAACACCATCAAAAGTAGGAGGCCTATCATACCCCAACCTCAAAACCTATGACATAGCTACAGTTGTGAAAGCAGCCTGGCACTATTTGTGATATAAACATAGAACAATGGAACAGAATATAAACCACAGAAACAATTTCATCAGCCTACAGGCAAATGATCTTCAACAATAGGTGGAGAATATTGAATGGGAAAATGATAGTCTCTTCAACAAGTGGTGTTGGAAAAACTGGATTTCTATCTGTAGAAGAAAAAAAAGCACCCATATTTTACCTCATATACAAACTCAAGATAGATCAAATACCTAAATATAAAACCTACAGCGATAAGGAACATTGACGAGAAGACAGGACTAACTTAAGGGCCCGATTGCAAATCATAGACACACTATCAAATATAAAAAAGGAAACACAATGGGACCTGTTTGAAAAAGTAAGGCATTATGGTGCTTCAAGAGGCTTCTTCAAAAGAGTGAAAAGAGGGCTTCCAGAGTGGGGGAAAAATTGACAACAACACACTGGATAAGGGACTCATCTCTAAAATCTATGGGAAACTATAGTACCTGAGAAAAGGATTTACAACTCAATCCAAAAGTGTGTAAAGGACATGAACGTTCACAAGATGGTATTCCAATGGTGAATACGCGCGCGCGCACACACACACACAATGCTTTCAATCCCTAGCCATCTGGAAGGCACAAATAAAAAAAATGATATGCCTTTTTAAACCAACATTGAGACCCACGTTCAATAAGGCAGAATAAAACAAATGCTTGAGAGACTGCAGAGAGAATGGAAAGCTCAAATCTTGCTGGCAGGACTGTAAATATATGCAAAGCATTGGTTCTGTTATTTAGCAAATAAAAAGCACCCTATTTGGTGATAAATCATAATTTAAAGGGGACAAAAATCTATAAATGCCAGAGACAATGAAACTATGAACTTTTGAATTTTAGTGAAAAGTCTTTTTGTTTCTTTTAAATTTGAAGAGGTAATGTCCCAAACCAGAATTTTTTCCCCTCTTCAAAGCTATGAATTTAATCTTTAAAAATCAAATTATGAATCACCTTCAGCATACTCTCCATTATACTCAATACATTTGTCAAATCTGTGATTCCATTCTTGGAAACATTTTTCAAACTCATCTGTTCAGATGGTGTCTGACAGCACCCCCTTTGTTTTATTCGTCATGTCTTCTATGTTGTCAAGTCATTCTCAGAAACAAAACAGAAGTCACACAGAGCAAGGTCAGGTGAGTAAGCTATGAGGAGCGATAGAGGGATGCTGTTTGTTGCTCCAAACTAGCACCCTGAAATGGTTACATGAGCAGGTGCATTGTCATGGGAGCAAGACCAGTTCCCCCGTGTGCCACAAATCAGGCCTGCGTCACACCACTGTTATGCAACCTTGTCAGAACCTATAAATAGAAAGCCAGATCAACAGTATGACCTGGTGGTACGAACTCCAAATGCACTGAGTCGACAATTTTATTCGTACTGAGGGGCGTCCAGAACGAGGTTTGTCATCAATTGACATTCACCTTTTTGAAATGAGAAAATCATCTCTTCTACTTGAGATTTTCCTCTCCCACGGTCTTTTTCAGCTGTGTTCAGCATCACAACAGTTACTGTGTTATTTTTCCCAAGCAGGAAATGAAATTTCATAGCTGAGTGCTGTTTTCTAAAATTTGCCATCACAAAAAAGGAGGTTCAAGGAAACTCCTTTTATGAAAAAAAAAACAACAAAAAACAGACTGACCAGAAGAGAACCTTCCCAGGTGACACCACTGATGTACTAACTCAGTGCAAGTTTCTTGATGCTCAATTTGCAGAAAAAATGCATACTACTGTGACTAGCACAATTCCGGTTTTGGGGGATACCCCCTCATATATTCACAAAACATTCCAAGATTGAAGTATTACTACATACTGTTAGAGCTTGAAGAATGATAAAAGTTAAGTAAAATATGACACTATATTAAATAAAACTAGGGCCAACCATACTAAATTAATCTCCTTCATGACTTCTTTTAAAGCTGTCTCAGTAAACTAACCTTATCTGGAGTTAATCTTAGTTTTCAAATTATCACCACTGCTTTCAAAGTAATATATAGCTAAAAATAAGAAACTTTACACAACTTACAGCCCTATTTGCTTTTTTAAAACTTTCCAACATTACTTGGTTTCCTGAAAAAAATGATTTTTTTTTTATCTAACAAGACATAATGGGTTAAAATATATATAGCACTCATCTTAGTAAGTAGCCTGGCTGAAGCTTGTATATTTTTACATATGTGTGTGTATATACAAAAAACTAAATGACATAAAAATATAACTTTTGCAAAAAACTATCTCCGTAACTCAATCTGCTCCATTAATAGTCTCCAAGATAATTAGAATCTTTTATTTCTACCGTATCTTTTAGCCTAAGAACTTTTGGGGTCTCAAGATTAATATCCATTTAAAAATGGTTAAGTGAAAATAAGAGAGCTTCTATTATCACTGATAAATTAGTGATACCTGAGTCTAAAGCTTTTGAAACCCCAACAAAAATTTGCACCAAAGGTCATACTTGGACATGCATACCTCAAGTCACCACTGGGTTCTTGGATCCCTGAAGGTTCCATGTGCCTGGAGTCTGTTGTTTGATGCACTTCAGAAACACTGGGCTCCAGGTTTATCACAGGTGCCTCTGAAGTAAAAGTTCGCTCTCCTTCATTGGAAATTCCAAAGAGGTCTGGGTCATCTTGGATCACGTCAATTAAGAGGACATCATCTTCATATGCTTTAAGAATGTCTGGAAACTCCACTTTTACTTCTGAAAAGCTCTTAGTCATTTTTTCACCACCATCTTCAGAGGAAACTGGTTCAAATGTGTCTTGTTTGTAAGAACAGAAGGCAGTGGTTTTATCTGTACATCCAGGATGACAAGAAAAAGGAGTATCTTCCACCACTTCCTTTTTAGGTACAATATTTCCTAGTGCAGAGATGCTATTATCATCTCTCTTTGAGAAGTCTGAAGGATTACTACAGGAGTCTTTACTGTAGAACAAGTCAGAACTTGCTTGCACTGGAGTTACACTATGTTGCATGCTCACAGATTGAGGTTCTGAAGTTACGGTGGAGACATTTTCTTTACTCCTCTGCTGTCTTACCTCTGCTACAGACAAATTGTCAAGAAGTTCTAGAGGACTATAAGCTTCTCTCTCTGATGACTTGAAATTTATTTCTTTTTTATTCTTGAGTAAAGGAATTTTAAAATTAGTCAGTCGTCCTGTGTTCAATATTTTAACCAAATCTGGAACCATAAGTGTTGGCTTAGCGTTACATGACTTTCGGTTACTAGTTTTGCCTGTAGAGTTGCGTGTTTCTTGGCCTTCATGGGAAGCCACTGTCAAATTAGGTTTTGCTAAATTTCCCTTATTCTTCTTCTTACTTCCTGTCAAGCTTTGAGTCACATTAGATAAGTGATTTTCTTCGGAAGTATTCGAAACTACCTCCGGCCCACTGCTGCTCGGATCCTCTGGTTTCACTTCATTTTCACCACAGAGTTCAGGCTTCTTTAAAACCATTACAGTAGGTTCTACTGTAGAAATGGAAGGCAAACTAATTAAATTAGAATCTAATTTTTCTTGACTTGAACAATCAGTGTTGGTTTCTTCTGCTACAGAACTTTGTAATAATATATTAGAATCAGTTAAGTGAGTCTGATTTGTTGGCTGTTTAAGATTATCTTGACAAAAACTTTCCCCAGACTCAAAAATAAAGTGATTTGATTTTGGCAAGGCAGTCTTTTTCCAGCATCGGGCAGTTATTCTAGCACATGAGTAACGAGGCCAAGTTCTTTTACCAGTCATCGGTATTGTTCTTCTGCAACTTATTGTTAGTTCTTCAGGTTCCTTTCCCAACTCTTCCTGTGACAATATTCCAATATGCTGGTAATCAGGTGACCTGGAGGAATCACTAGGTGAATTCACTACTGTCCTTTTCACCGGCTTAAAACATTCTTTTGGTTCCACAGTTTTACACACTGAGGGCTCTGAAGCAGTTTTTGCTTCTGCTTTCAAAAGTGGGTCAAGGGTTTTCTGAAACTTGGCACTTACATAATTTTCCGGGCTTGTTTTTTTCCCTTGTGTTTCTGGGTGGCTTAATGAATGATCCATTAGAAAAGGTGTGTTTTGGTTTACTTTCTTTGAAACTTTAGTGGAGGCTTTTTTAGTCTCTAAAGTCCTTGCTCCTTTATATTCAGCACACATATGGTTTTCTTGTAATATAGACTTGGTATATACATTAGAGAAGCTCATTTCAGCAGCTGTTTCATCTTGCTTTTCAGACAACTTCATCTTTTTCTTGGTTTTTCTCCCGATGCTGCTCTCCTCCACTGAATATTTTTCTCCCCCACTTTGATGGGAGGAAAGCAAGACATTGTTCATACTCTGGTATACAGTGCTTTCTTCAGGCAATAATTTATCTGTTCCCATTAAGTCTTCTTCAGCTTGTAAAAGTTGAGGAATATGATTTTCATCACTCTTCTTGGCAAGACTCTTAAGATTTTCTTTTTTTGAGGCATTTTCTGCTACATGAACACATCCACCATCAGGTTTATAGGCAAGGCCGTTTTCATCATTACAACCCTTAAAATGGGGGAAACAATCACGTAACAAAACGAAATTATTTTGTACTCCCGGTGATAAGCTGTGACAAGAATATTTTGGCGTATTCTTGTACAGTTCATCTTGGAATTCAACCTTAGTATTTTGTGTGACCTTACTTAGAGTTGTTTTGAGAGGCACGCTCTCTAGACTCTTAGCTTTTTTTATTTGAATTCTTCTTTTAGCACTTTCTAGCGAACCTTTCTTCCCCAGAGACTGTGTAAATGCACAGCACTCCACTGTTTGGAAAGATTCCGAACCGGTTAATGACTCCTTCCTTACCGGGTCGGTTCCTGGCTGTGTATCGTGACTTGGGGCTTCAGTAAGTTTTCTTTTTTCCTTGGCTGATCAAAACAACAAGATACAATGAAAAAAAAAATTTTTTTTTTTACAAGGAAAGAGGATACAGAAACACCGTTGAAAAGAAAAACTCGCGAAGCCACCCGTGTTGAGCTTCCTTGGGCTGTTCTAAGGAAGCATGCTTTGTTTTTTACACACGAAGCTGTTATTTTCATTTAAGGAACCAGAGAAAACCCTGCATACTTTGGAAGGAGTCGCAATGACCCCAGGCGTCATCAAGTCACGGGGGGGGGGGGGGGGGGCATGAGCAAGAACGCTTCCTATAGGAATTCCTACCAAGGGTTCCTATCACCTTGGGTTCCCGCTGCCTATCACATGCATCCATTATTATCAGGCTGGCAGCGAAACAAAGGCGCTGACAAGCCGAGGTGCAAACAGGACGAAAGGGGGTCACACAGAAGTGAGTTCTTACTGTGTCTTGCAGGATGCAGCAGGACCTTGGTCTTCTTCCCCGCCTCTTTGCCCGGTCGGTCCGCATGCATCGGGCTGGCCTGGTTCCGGGTCAGGCCTTCGGGACTCTCCGTTCTCCGCCTCACGGCCTTCCCCGGCCCGAACGCCCCGGCGCCTGGCTTCTCCGCCTCCACCTCATCGATGCCGGCCGTCCGGGCCACCATGCTCCTCTTGGGCTTGCTCTCCTCACGGCCCCTGGTCTCAGGGCCGCAGCCTCCGGCCTCGCCCGGGCCCGGCGGTGCGACTTTTTTGCTTCGCTTCCGCACGCCCCGCGCTTTAGCTTCGTGAGCCAGGGCTGCAGCCGGGGCGGACGGGGGCGAAGGTCGCATGCGGCCGGGCCCCTGCCCACCGGGGCCTCGCTGCACAAGAGACCAGGAAGCGCGAGCAGGTTGCTACCTCAGCCCGGCGTCCACAGCCCGCGGGCCCGCCCTACCCCGCCCGCCAGCTAGCTCTACCAACCGGAAGCGGAAGTGGGCAGAAGGGGGCGTGGCCGGGCCTGGCGGGGGTTGGGCCTAACTGGCGGAAGGATCATGCGCATGCGTCGTGTGCGTGCGTGCGTGCGTGCACACGTGCGCACGTGCGCGCTCCCCCGAGACAGACGCATGCATGGACGAAATCTCCCACGTGCAGACTGGAAAGGAGCGAGTCGGGGGAGGGTCGAGGCGGGCCGTCCGCAGAAATCTCCCGGGTTCCGAATCCAAACCCCAACGCACTGCCATTGAGGGACGCCAATGCCTAGCTAGCCACCTTCTAGGACAAGGTAGACCTGCCCGTGTGAGTGTCAAGACGAACTGTTTACCGGTGTCTGCCCGTTCTTTCGCCCGCGGAGCGCCGACCCATCCGTCAGCGCGATGCCCCAGGGCTGCTGCAGCGCCCTCTTAAAGCGACCCCAAACAACAATTAAATTAGCTCACGACGGTGGAGGGGATTCCAACTTTACCGAGCTGATTTTTCTTCACACGCTCTTGGCATGGTGGATGTGGCCTCAGCCATCGACTTGTTGAAACCCAAGATTTGAAAGCCATCCGCATCCTGCACGCCCCACATGGACATTCACTAAATCTAAACCATGCCACTTTCAACCGTTTGACAGTCACCCCATTGCCGCGGCCGTGGCCTTCAAGTTTTCTTCACTGGCATGGGCTCTATCAGCTTCGTACATTTTAGGTACGCAGGACCAATCATGAGAATCGCAATCGGGTGGGGGGAGTGGGGGGAAACCCATCACAGTGATCTACCCATAATCCCCTCCCTGGGGGGGGACGGATAACAGAAACGTGGGTGGAGGGAGACATCTGTCAGTGTGAGACATGAAAAAAAAAAAAGCTGAGCCCTGGTGGTGCAGTGGTTGTGTGCGGCACTGTGGCCCATAGGGTTGGCGGTTCAAATCCAGCAGCACCTCTCCAGGAGCAAGGCTGGGCTTCCTATTCCCACCAGGGCAGTGATGGAGGGGGGCAGGGGAAAGAAAAAAAATTACCTCTAGAGATATGAAAAAATAAAATTTATAAGCTATCAAAGGTTCATGAGGGAAAGAGGGTGGGAGAGAAAGGGACAAAAATGAGGAGCTGATACCAAGGGCTCATGTTGAAAGAAAATGTTTTGAGAATGATGGCAACAGATGTACAAATGTGCTCGACACAATTGTGATAAGAGCTGTATGAGCCACAATAAAGTGATTTTTTTTTTCCATTTATGCTTCTGTCAGGCTTTTCCTGACTGCCAAGTAAGGTTCCTTCAAGAATAACAGGAGACCTAGGAACTCCCCAGCGAGCCTCTTTGCTCACAGACAAAATGTAATGGGAAAAAGTATGGTAGTTTGAGGCCCATTCTGACAAGGCCCTGAATAATTTCATGACTTTTCCCCCCTTATCACTGACATGTAAGGAAAAACCATAATCTATGCTTCAGTGGGAAATTGTGCCTAGAAGTCACCCTTCACCATTTTCTCCTTCTGATTCTATGGAAGTTATTTAAAACTCTCAAAGTACTAGTAGTACAAAATAATTGGTTAGAGGTATGCAAATTCTGGCCAATAGAGTTCAATTGACTTCCCACTGTGGAAGAGCTATGTTTGCTTCTGTATGCATATTTGAGCATCATTGAACTAGAAATATTCCTGGTCTTTATACTTAAAAAAACTGGATAACAATGTAAATATAACAAAACTAGTAAGAAATTCAAACAATGTTAAGGTGTCTGGAGATTAAGATCATTAACACATGTTAAGCGTTAAATTTTTTGACTATTTGAAAGTCATGATGATAAAACAAGGCCTAGAAGATTATGCTTTTTTCCAGAAGTATCTTTTTTCATACCACATATGTTGTTAAGGACCCCTGGTGGTGTTAACCATAAGGTTGGGAGTTCAAACTTCCCAGTAATTTCCATGGGGGAAAAACACCCAGCTATCTGCAAAGGAAACTCAATGAGACAGATTTGCTCAGTTCTGTAAGGCCTATGTAAATTGGGATCCACTACACTGACTCATGGTGGTCCCATGAATGAAACGTTGCTGAGCCTCGCACTATCTTCATGATAGTTGGTCTGTTTGAGTATCTTATTGTGACAGATCAATCTATCTCACTGAGACATTACCTCATTTTATTGGTCTTCAATGAAGGAAGGTACCCTAGTGACACTGGGGGTCATACATTGGGCTTCTGAGCACAAGGTTGACAGTACAAATCCATCAGCCCCTCCTCAGGAAAAAAATGAGACTGTTTGCTGCGTAAAGATTCATAGCAGTGGTTCTCAAGCTGTGGGTGGTGACCTCTTTGGAGGTCACATGACCCTTTAATAGAAGTCACCCGATTCATGATTCACGACAGTAGAAAAATTGCTATGTGATGAAGTAGCAAGGAAAATAATTTTATGGGGTCACAAAAACACGAGGAACTGTATGAAAGGGTCGTGGCCTGAGGAAGGTTGAGAACCACTGATGGACAGTTTTAGCAACCCTACATAGGGGGTGCTGTGAGTCAAAATGAACTCCCAGGTAATGGGTACTTTAACAAGAAGTCTTGGTTGGCACAAATGGTCAAATGCTTGACTACTAACAGAAGATGAGAGGTTTGGATCTACTCACTCAGAGGTGTTTTGAAAGGCCACAACTTTGAAAACCCTATCCATTCAAACTTGTTGCCGTAGAGTCGTAGCCAACTCACAGCCGACTGCAGGACAGACCACAGCTGCCTCCTGCGTTTTTGAGACTGAACCTTACAGAGAAAGCTTCCTCTTTCTTCCTCGGATTTTGTTTTATTTTGTTTTTTTATGCTGCCAAGCTCCCCATCCTTTTCTGAGGTTTGAATATACCTGATGACATGTCCAAACTAAGTGAGTTGAATTCTCGCCACACTTGCTTCTCAGCAATATTCTGGTTACATGTCTTCTAAGACCGATTTGCTTGTTCTACAATTCATCTCCCCACACATGCTCTTTATTTTAGCCATTGGAGTTCTAAGACTTCTTTTGCTATCATGCCTGTGCTGCTCTACAAGCCAGTCCTGGAAATCGTTCTTCACTTGTCTGTCCTGTACATGTTTTCGTGTGCTGGGGAGTGGGTTCCAGTTCATAGCAGCTATATAAGACAGATGTGAACTGACTTGGTTTCCTAGGCTGTAATTTTTAGGGGGAAGCTAGTCAGGGCTTTTCTCCTTTCCCTTCGAACCACAAACCTGACGATGCTTACTCATTGCATTACCAGGGCCCCTTAGTGAGCTGCAGAGTCCCTGTCCTTATTCAGGGCAAAGACACTGCCACTCGGAAGGGCCAGGTGCTCCCGTCTCCTGCGAACACATTATTTTCAACTGCTTACCTTTGTCTCCTTTGGGGGAAGTGCCTTCTGTTAATATGTGTCATCTGTGTTTAAGGAAGGACCTGCTAACACTGCACACCGTGCTTTGCCCATCAAAGAGTGGTAGGATTGATGCCCAGAGAACGAGAACTGTGGCAGCTTTGACGTGCAGCTGAAATGAAGTATTCTGAGGAGCTTCTATAAAGCAGATCCGTCAGGAGAGATGTCCCTGGAGGGCATCATGTTTGGTGAAGTAGAGGAACACCCCAAAGGGGAAGTCCCTTGGCGAGGCATTTTCACAGCGGCTGCAACAGTGGGCTCACACATCACAACCACTGTGAGGCGGTGCAGGACTGCGCAGTGTTCCACTCTGTTGTGTAAAGGACCGGAGAAGTCAGAGCCGGCTTGATGGCACGTAGCAAGAGCAGGTCAAGAACCACCACTCACCCGCCTGTCATAGTGTGGTGGCTTGTGTGTTGCTGTGATACCGTCCCTTTCTCTGCTCCCCCTTCCCTCCTCAGGGCTCTGAAATAAACCCTTGAAACTGTGTTGTACCTTTGCTCTCCTTCCATAGCCAAATCCACCTCACAGGATGGATGGATGGATTATGATGAGTTGTACGAGCCTCCAATAAAGTGATTTTTTAAAAAAGAGAGAAGGAAGAGAAGGAACAGGAGTCGGCAACGTTTTTTCAAGTGGGTCACTTTCCTATTGTTTTCCACAAAAATTTTTGCTGGTGGGTCTCGTTACTTCTATTTTAGATTACGCATTCTCTTGGAATACAGAAAATGAAAACATTATACAGATGGAATGATCCAATATATGTTAAATATAGAATTACAAATTTATTATCATCAAATCTATATTTACAGCTTGAAAGAAATCACAAAACGTTAGCAGAAAAGTAAACACCATTAAGTAAAATGGCCCCTATTTAATTAAGAACATTTAATCATTTTAATGGCTTCCTTGATGCTGTTTTATTATCCCTGTAAGGTTTGAGATATTTGGGTGATAATTCATTGTTTTTAAAAGGACACATGATTCTGGATTTTCGTTAGTTAACCGTTTTGCGATGAATTGAAAATGAATTTCATTTGGGAATTCCTGTTCACTTGAGTAGTTGGACCCGAAAGCTGATAGTAAAGCGAAATCAACTTTCTTTATTGAAGAAAACTTGAAATGATGCCCAATATTGTAGCTATCATGCCTAAGTGATTTTCATCAGTGGCTTCAAGTTGTCTTCTTAAAGCCTTGAATTTGTATGTCCATATTGCTGAGTTTTTGAAGTCAATTAACTCCATATCCAGTTTTTCATTTTCAAGGACATTGAAACATTGCAGGTCCAACACATTGTCCTCCATTTCATCAGGATTTATTATAAAACTGAACATAGGACCATGGGCTTTAAAGTTCTGAAATCAAGCTTTGGTTTGAATGGCATCTATGTAAGTTTTAAGCATATCTACTTCTGTGTTTGTAATTTCTTTGAGTTTTTACTAAAGGAAAATATTTAAATCTTTGTTTCACTACGTCACCCTGGAAAAGAACTATCTTACAACGAAAACTTTTCCATTCTTCATAAAGTTTGAGAATTGTCTGTTCCTTGCCCTATAAGTCCAACTTTAAATCATTGAAATGATTAGTAATATCTGCTAAGAATTTTAATTTAAGCCAATTTTTATCTTTGAGCTGAGGGAAACTTTCACCGATTTCATTCATAACTATTTCAATTGCATCAATGCATTCCACAAAGTAATCTAGAACCTTTTCTCTGCTTAACCAGTGAATTTCAGTATGCATTAATAAATCACTTTATTCACATTCAATTTCCTCTAAAAATGTCTTAAATTTTCTGTGATTCAAGGCAGAATGAGCTATCATGGTGTTAGTAATTTTAATCACTACGCTTATCACTTCATTTAACTGTTTTGAGGAGACTTTTGCACATACATTTTCTTAATGAATTATACAGTGGAATAAAAGTAGTGGTCTTCCAAGCTCCTTCTGCAGAAGGTTTACAAAACCGGCATGTTCTCCTAACATTGCTGGAGCCCCATCAGTTTTGACAGAAAATATTTTTTTCTTCAAATTAAAAATATTTCCATTTTCAAAGTTAATGAATTCATGAACTTTCTTTAAAAAGTCAATACCTTTTGTAGTACCTGACATTGTTGAAAGTACACACAACTCTTCATGAATAACTGGAGAATCAATAGTTCCATAATGAGCAACCATTGCAAGCCTTGCAACATTATGTATGTCAATATTTTAATCCACAGACAACTCCAAGGAGATCTGTCTATTCAAGTCAAACTACACATGTTGCTTTTTTTATTTGGCTCGTCTCGAAGAAGACAGCCATCGGAAGCACCCACTCTAATTCGTTGGCAAGAATACCTACCGGTCGTCATAATTAAGAATTGTTAACTGGGTCACTAAAATTTTCCCAGTGGGTCATAGGTTGCCAGCCACTGGTTTAGAAGCATAGGCAATTGTCAAAGGAGTATTTGAGTATTCGGAAGAAGAAAAGTGAGGATCTCTGTTGAAGTTTATAAAATGCCCTAGATTGAAATACTTCCTTGGAAAACTTGAGAAGAGATTAGGTGTGCTAATAAAAGTGTTCATGGATTGTATGTTCTCTGTGAAAGAATCATTCCTATCCTTCCTTGTTTTTAGGTGCTTTTGCGTTGATTATGAGTCTTAGTGAGCCACTGGGACAATGTAGAACTACACATAGGGTTTCCTTGGCTGTAATCTTTTCAGCAACAGATTTTCAGGTCTTTTGTCCCGTGAAGTCTCTGTGTGGGTTCAAACTTGCAAGCTGTCAGTGAGCAATGGGCTACTATAGCACTCAGACATGTCTGAGCATTCTATTAATATAGAAGGAACAGAAAAGACTCACACCCAGCAGTTGGCACAGTTATTTACCCATGGCTAGTAAGTTTCACACCATCTTCTTTCTAGGAGTACTTGAGAATTCTTTTTTTCAATTCCCTCCCTCTTTCTTTTCTAGTTCTCTTTCGTTTGCCCTAAATCCTGCACAACAGAATTGCCTGGCATTGAAGTGAAATACAGGGTCATTCCTACTCCAGTGTCCCGGAGGGGGGTGGGGGAGGGAGTGGTTCCTCATTCTCCATGAGAGTCATGTTTTCTCACGTTCCACAGTTATGGGTGATAGATGACCGAGCCCCAGGACAGGCTTCATGCTGTGTGGGACTCAGAGCACAATGAACGTGGGGACTGCTTTGTGCAAGACAGTGACAGCAGAACATTAAGCCCAAAGTCAGACCCCATGGGACTGCACAGTCACGAAACTGGCCCTGCAGATATCCAGGTGCTGCCTGTACAGACGCCAGTGAGCTAGACACATCTCTTGGTGACTTAGGTCTGTAGACTAATATAACGTTGATTCCGCCCTGTGCCAGTCTTTGGCCAGTTGATACTCCGAACAGTTTCACATCTTTCCTCTGCCCTTCCCTGAACCACATGGGACAGCCCCTGCAGTCTTGTGTTCCCCAAACTGCCCGGTGAGCTTGTTTGGGGTATTGTTTTTGGCCTGTGGAAGGCACGAGTAGAATGGAGACTCCCTCCGACTGCTGGGCTGCCTCTTAGGTAGCAGTTACATCCGTCACTTGCTGGGCAAGCTCTCTGTGGTGTGGTTCCTTCCTGCCAGTTGACTTGAAGTCCCTCTGCTCCTCCAGTTCAGGAGCAGTATGGTGCTCTGTTGTTATTCGCTTCTGAAAAAAACGTCACTGAACTCTGTTTATTTTCTCACTTCTTCCATCCCGTTTCTTGCATGACACTCTTGTGTTTAAATATTGAAAGTTTTCTCTTTTCTGATTAAGAGACTCCCCTGACCCTGTAATGAAGGGTGAGGATGGGAGGGACCAAAAGGGATAAAAGGAAAGATTGCTGTTTTGCCACAGGGTCAGGAAATAGTTCTTTCACCCCCTTGAGATGAACATCTAAATTCTGCAAGGATACTTTTGGTGTTCTCTCAGAGCACGGTCCCGCTTACCTTCCTCCTAAACATTTCCAGCATTTCCTCCAGGTTTGGCATCTTACTCAGTTGTGCAGTCTGTGTTAGTCCCGGTAGACTAGAGAAGCACAGTCACAGACGCTCATATGTGTGTAAGAAAGAGCTCTATATAAAGAACACTTGTACATTAAGAAAACATCACAGCCCACTCCATAAATCCATTTTTGACCTGTATGTCCATTACCAGTCAATAAATTCTTCTTCAGATTCATTCAGCACATACAATGACACCGAATGCAGGAAGACTCAGGTCAGTGGGTGGAAAGTCCTGTGGATCTAGTGGCAGGGGAAGCATTTCAGTGCTGGCAGGGGTCTCCAAGTGGCTCCTCCAGTCCAAGAGCTGTTCTTCCAAAGCTGTAGCTTTATGTGGCTTGTCAACAAGAATGTCTCACAGGGAGACAAGCAGTGTGTGTGTGTGTGTGTGTGTGTGTGTGTGTGTGTGTGTAGCTCCATGTGTCTTGTCATCAGGAATACAAAACAGAGAATGTGTCTGTCCTGCCTCCAGCGAGCTGTTGATCTCTGTAGCATCTCCAAACGAGGTCATCACGCAGCAACCTGATTGACAGGCTAATCTCCACCCCTTCACTCTTAATAATCTCAAATTGGCACTGGATTATATAACTGCCACAGTCTAAATCATCTGCTTGGAAATATCATCCAACCCAGTGTACAGCCAAGAACAAAATCCTGGTATCTCTTAAGTGTTAAAAAGTAATGGCTTTATTTCATGTTGAGAAAAACAAAACAAAACAAACCTTAATTCCCCTCCCATTAAGATTTCAAAGCCTGTCACTTGTCTCCAATCATATAGCCCAGCTCTGGGAATCCCTACCAACTCCCTCTTGATCGAGGGCTCCAGATCTGAAGCAGCCGCCATGCAGTGGCACCCACACCCATCTTCCTCAGCCTCTAGACACTCCACACCCTTTAATCTTAAGAGCCTGCGATTGTGTGTGGGTGTCAATTGAAAAAGTCAATTAATCAACGTAGGAAGTCCCAAGTAGAACACAACAGAAAATTTGTGAGCTGCCCAGGACCTTACAAGCAATCTAGTCTAACCTTTTCATTTGACCACGAAGAGGCTTGAGAGGCGAAGTAATTTTACGGCGCTGTGAATCAATCATTTTCCAAGTGTCTCCTCATGGTTGGCTACTTCACTGGCTGAGCCTCTCCACATGGCGGCTCACCGGGAGACAAGCCTCAGGGAGAGAACTGAAGGAAGTAGAAATGTTTCCGGCTCCCTCTGCCCATGCCTGCCCACCTGCCCAAGAACTGTATGCCCCAGAGGTGTGTGTTTCCCCCTCTGTCACTTCTGCCCCTGTGGGTTTCCCAGATTGTAACTCTTTCATGCCCTCTAAGCAATTTACATGTTTGGTTGTTTATTATAAAAGGGTATCTTTTTCTATAATGGTTTTATTGGCACATAATTTATCATACCATTCAATAGTTAATTCACTCAATCATATCAAGGAGAATTGTGCCATAACTTTATCATTTTAGAAACCTCCCACTCCACCCTCCATAGTTAAATCACCTTTAAAAGGAGTTGTGAAGATTGTAAATCTTTACAGGAGGGAAACACCTGTCTATCTCCCACCAAGAAGCTGACCTTGTAGTCTGCTGCCCAGTGTATAACCACAACACCAACAAGGCTCCTTCACCCCATGGCAGGGGTGACTAATTACAAGTCGGGAACAAAATGAAAAACAGGATTCAGTTTGAATTCGCATTGAATGAGTGTGTTTGTGGTCTTTGTCCTTGTCGGGTGTCATGAAATCAAGTTTCAACTCACAGTCGCCCCACATGACAGCAGAACTGTTCCACGAGGTTTTCTAGATTGTGATCTTCATGGGAACACGTCTGAGTTAGTCCGGGTAGACTAGAGGGACAAATTTCAGAGACACGCATGTAGGTATAAGGAAAGGGTTTATATACAAAAGAAATGTGACCCTAAGAAGGCATCCCGATCCAGTCCACTGCAAAGTCAAAAGTCCAATATTAACCCATATGCCTGCAGTCAGTCTATAAAGTCTGCTTCCGACTCGGAAGTCACAGGTCAGTGGGTGCAGAATTCTGGTGCTGGCAGGAGTCTCCCCATGTCTCCTCGCTTCCAGGGCTCAGGTCCATCAACAGCATGCCACTCCAGCTTCAGAGGTCTGTCTTCATCAGGGCAAAGCCGAGTGGTCTCTCCACTGGCTCCTCCAGCTTCTCAGAGGCTGCATCTTGTCTTTTCTGTGATTCATCGTCTCTGAAACTAACTCCCAACAACTGGGGAGATAGCGTCTCATCTTCACGAGGGAAATACCGCGAGATTTCCCAGGAGTCTCAGGTGAAAGCCATGCCCACACAGAGGCCTCATCAGCTACTCAATGGCTTTCTCCTGATTAACAGGCCAGACTCCACCCCTACATTTCAATTATAAAATTAACATAAGCAGATGACTGCCACAAGGTTATTTGATCTTTCTCTTGCGGAGTTGCTGGGTAGCTTTGAACTGCTAAACCTTTCAGTTTGTAGCTATGTGCTCAATTGTTAATACCAGGGCTCCTTGGTATTTATCTATGTCTACTTTTAGTTCTGTAGAGTCGCAATATTATTTGCATCATACGTAAGACTGATGCATCTTCCTGAAGTTCTTTGTTAAATGTCTTTCTTGATCTCTGGCGACACTCTGTGGTTTATTGTTTTTTTTGCACTCCTCTGATGTATCCAGCCTACCCATTTTATGGTTAGTGTTGGCATGGTATATCTTCTTTTTAATCATTTTATTGAGAGTTCTTACAATTCTTATTACAGCTTATACATCACTTGTATCAGGCATATTTGTACATATGTTGCCATCCTTCTTTTCTAGACAATTGCTTTCTATTGGGCCCTTGGTATTAGCTCCTCCTTCCCCCCCCTCTTCCTCCTCACCTCCTATGGCATGGTATCACTTTAGCATATATTTTTCCATCATTTATAGTCCACCTGTCTATGGATCTCCTTGTTTTTTAATATAATCTCACAAGTTCATTTATATATTTCTAATTTCCAAATATTGCCAACCTATCATTTTTTATTGTGTAGGAGTATTCTTTTTTGGGGAGGCATCACTGCCCTCTGGTCGTCATGGGAGCTACCCAGCCTTGCTCCTGGAGCTACCCAGCCACTGCTGGATTTGAACCACCAAGCCCGTGGGCCGCAGTCCCGCACTCAACCACTTCGCCACCGGGGCTCAGCCTTGTGTAGGAATATTCTATTACGCCATAAGAACAAGAGGGTGACATGGAAGGAAAACAAAAGAGGGAAGAACTAAATCACTCAGACAATTTGCCAGATCCATGCTTCAATTTATCAAAAGATGGGGAGGGTCCATCAAAAGACACCATTTCTCAGACGCCATCCAACACAACGGATTCTCCTAACATCAATAGGCTTTCTGTAAGCACACCAGCCAGTGTGATCCAAAGATAACACTAACAAAATCCAAATATGATGAAGGGAGAAGTATCAGAGCTTACATTGTGAACACCCATATTGTAGAGGCCATGGAGAACCGTGGGAGTCCATTCCCTCTGCAGAGCATCTAGAAAGATGAAGCCCCTTGACTAGCTTAGCCACCAGTCAGGGATTATTGTGCACTTTCTTATGGTGGATGAAACTATGGTACGATATGATACCTGATCTCTTGTAGGTCAGCACATCTCATTTTTTTTTTTTGGGTTCTATAATTTTCTCCTGCCTTTTCCAAGGGGGGCAATTGAGACCCTTTATAGAATGATGGGGCGTAACTAGCACCCGCTAGTTCTTCTGGTCCCAGGGTGATGGAGGCTGTGTGTGGCAGTCACCTAATCTGGTGTCAATTTGAGGATTAAGAGTGTAGGAGTGGATCTAGTTTATCAATCTGGAGATAGCCAATGGGATCTCTGTGAGGGCATGACTTTCTCCTGAGGATTCTGGGAAATCTGGCTGTATTTCCCCCTTGGAGGTGAGAGACCCACTATTTAGTCCCTTGGAGATGCTCTACTGACAAGACACAAGGCTGCTTCTCGTGCGACATCCTGGAGGAGAAGCTGCATGGGCTTACCCTGATGGAACCAGACCTCTCAAGCCAGAAAAGTCACATAGAGACCCCTGCCAGTGCTGGGAT
>PVJH01006083.1:0-105225 GCA_004026705.1 Nesogale talazaci
TTGCTCTTGTGTATTAAGGTATTTCTTATACACATAAGAGTGTCTCTGGCTGAACCCTGGTGGCGTAGTGGTTGTGTGAGAGACTGAGGCCCACAGGGTTGATGGTTCAAATCCAGCAGCAGCTCTCCAGGAGCAAAGCTGGGCTTGCTACTCCTACCAGGGCAGTGATGCCACACACACACACACACACACACACACAAAAGAGTATCTCTATGAATTTGTATCTCTAGTCAACCCAGACTAACACAGGGAGAGAAAATATAATGAATAATTAAATAAAGATGTGATGGCATATCAGATGAGTAAATAAAGCAAAAATGGAAGGAAGGGTGGAGCTTAAATATAGACTATGCAGGGAGTGCCTGATTGACCAAATGCTTTTGAATAGTTCCTGAAAGAGGTCCTGAAACAGCAAGTGCAAAGGCCCTGGGGTGGGATGAATTGTTTGGCCTGTGGTGGGAGAAGTATGAGGAAGAGAAGAATGACAGAAAGGAGAGGAATCACATTGGGGGCATATCATATTGGACCTAGGAGAACACCGTTGGTATATCAGAGAACCCTGTAGGTACATCAGAGAACACTGTAGGTACTTTAGTGGGGTAGGCTTTGGATTTGATTGTTTTTACATTAAAAATAATTTTTTATTGAGGTAAAATTCACATAGCATAAAATTAACTATTTTAAAGGGTACAATTCAGTGGTCTTGAGTACATTCACAATGCTGTGAAACAATCACCTCTATCTAGTTCCAATGCGTTTTTGTCACCCCCATGTCCATTATGCTAAAAGAAAACAAACAAACTGACTTTTCTAGTTGATTAGGACTCATAGTGCCCCTATGGGCCTGACTAGAACTGCCCCTGTGGGTTTCTGAGACTGTGATTCTTCATTGGAGTAGATAGCCTCATCTCCCACAGAACAGCTGGTGGTTTCAAAGTGCTGGCCTTGCAGTTAGCAGCCCAATGAGTAACCCATTATGCCACCCGGTCTCACTAATTAGGCAAAAAGAAACTTCAAATTTGCTATGTGATTAATTCCCCCTTCCTTCCTCCCTCCCCTCAGTCCCTGATAGTAGAGTTAGGTTGTGTGTCAACTTGACTGAGTCAGAATTCTCAGTAGTTTGATCATTGAGGCCTAATACGATCTAATATAATCTAATCAACTCCATGATGGGATTTGCTGTGAGTAGCCAAGTAGTTGTGGGAAGATAGGGTGGGGAGAGACCACTTACTCACTTCACAGTACTGATGATATTTTCTTAAAGGTTTAGGCAATTTTAATACAAGTAGAGAGCTTCTTCAATTTTTCTGGTCCATTGGTTCTTTGGACTTTAGTCAATAACCTGCCATATTGCCAATCCTGGTGGCCACCAGTGGCCTGCTATCTTATTTGTTCACCTTGAATCCACTGGACTATTCCATCATAAACCTGACCTGCTGACATTCACCAGCCTGGGATCAACCTGATTCATCTCCCTCCTTCCACCCTACCAGCTACATGAATCAGAAGAAGCTTCCAGCTTAACATCTGACCCATGGACTTGAAGTAGACTGGACTTGCCACTTCTACAACTGTGTGAGACATTTCCTTGATATAAATCTCTCGATAGATAGATAGGTATAGATATGTTGCTGTTTTATCTTCTCTATAGAATCCAGAGTTATATACCTAGAGTGTTAGTCTGGGTAGACTAGAGAAACAAATACAGGGAGACTTATATGTGCGTAAGAGTCTTATATAAGAGTAATTGTGTATTGAGAAAGCATCCCAGCCCAGTCCAGATCAAGTCCATAAGTTCTATATTAGCTCATATGTCCAGTACCAATCTATAAATTTCTCTGTAGACTCATACAACACACTCAATGTTGAAGAAGGCAAGCATATCACAGGCCAGTGGGTGAAAAGTCTTTTGGATACAGTGGTAGTGGAACACCTCAGTGTGGACATGGGTCTCCATGTGGTTCCTCAAGTTTCAGGGCCCTGGCTGCAATCAGTGTAGCTCCATGTGACTTGTCAACAGGAAAGTCTTTCAGGGAGACAAGCAGAGAGTGTGTCTGGCCTCCAGTGAGCTATTTATGTCCTTCCTACATCTAAATGAAGTCACCTAGCTGCAACCTGATTGACAGGTTACACTCTACCCCTTTGCAAGTTGACAGGAGATTATGTGACTTTCACATCTCATAACAACCAATCTGCTTTATATGTCTATGGGTTTGAGTGGTAGTGAGATTAGGGATAAATGGGTTTGTCTCCACTGAGGGCTTACATTAAATGAAAATTAGCTGTCCATACGACAATAAAGGGGTTGGAAAGAAATCAGGCACACTAATTAGACACCTATGGAAAAATCCAAGACTGGACACCTATGGGAAAATCCAGAAGTGGGTATGCTCATACTCAGGCCATTTAGGCCCAGATGGAAGCCAACCTGGCCACCCACATTAGGCACCAACAATATAACATCACACAGTTGTGCTTTAACTCAGCACAATAAGACTGACCTAAACCCTCAACCACACCTCCCCGGCCAGTGGGGATAGGAGGGGATAAGTACCGGACTGAACACAAGGCACTCTCTTTTTTTTGGTGCTCTCTTGCAGGTATCAACAGAAATTAAAGATTTGTGGCCCCCACAACTAATAGACCTTCACCCCTTGATGAAATGTTCACCAGACCACAGGACATTTTGTTATATTTTGCAGGAATGAGAAATAAAATTATACCATACAAGGTGTGGATGATGAATAGGAACAATAAAAATATTATAAAAGGTGAGATAGTGACCCAGGATGATAATGACACGGTATGGACTGCAAGCAGTAAAGGAAACCTAAATTTAAACTATGGAAACAGGTTTTCCTGAGAGAGTAATATGCTTCTCTTTTGGGCAGGGACCACCCATCAGTGACCAACGAAGTATTACTCATACTTGTTTCCGTCAGGATGGCCTTAAGCCTCACATACTATCCTATCATATTTCAGTATATGTTGTGCTCATAGTCCCATTAATTTACTATGTGCTTGCCGACGAGGTGTGCTATCCTCACCTGGGAATCCTACTTGCACTCCTTTTGGTCCTGTCACTCACCGGCACTACGCAACGTGCCACCAATGAAATTGCATGAACAAGACCACATCTGATTGCTTCCCAGTTACCAATTACACACTTTGCATCATAGATACCTGGCTGGCATCTTTCACCTGAGGCAGCTGGACGATGTGTGATCATGGATACATATCAGCCACCGATTTGAGAGCCAGGATCCCCTGGAAGAGGACATAGACTTGGAAAGCATCAAAACTTATCTTCTCTAGGAGTTGGACAAATCGCTACACCAAATACAGCTTCTCGCCACAGTATCTGCTAGTATCACTTTTAATATTCGTCTGAAACATCTACTTCCACATTTGGCTGACCATATAAAATTCCACAACATCCTGGGCTTCATTCCACAATCACACCTGATAACTTGCACGCCCACATCACAAAAACTCTGGTATTGCATCTACAAAGGAATGACAGGGCTGGCAATAATTTTACCAACCCCCGCAAAATGACCAATCCACATTATCCTCTATGCTACATGCTGGTGAGGACATTGAGAATTCTGGATTGCAGCTTCCTCAACAGTGTCATCTGAGACTTACATGGGACACAGAGGAATACCATACTTGACACCATGTCCGACTCCAATACATATGATATTGAAGGTCAGCCCGACATCAAAGGACCACGTTTATAGCATACACGTGAAGCTGACAACATATATAGAAGATTTTGAAAAGTCAGATGAAATAACATAAGAATGATGTCTTAGCAAAAACACTTAAGCTTATGGACACTGATCAGGGTAATGAGATATTAATCCACAAAAATTATACACTTGGTGATCAAATTGGTATGCATATATTATGAAGGCATAAGTCACACAGATACTGCAACGTCCCAATTTACAAACATTTTTTCACAATAAACTACCAATTTAGCATGAATAAATGTAGCCTACCACATTGCTTCATCATGAACCAGATGTTGAAAAAATTTTCCAGCAAACTCCCAGGCTATGTGTCACATACCTCATACGTCACTTCATTGAAGAATGATAGTTCTACAAAATTTGAAGTTCCTCCTGACACATGCATACACTGCATACATAAATCATATTTAGGACTTTTTATTAGTTATCATTTATTTTGGTCACACTAGTTCCCAGAAGTATGTGTGGATGATATAGAAGATTTGGATACAGAGGAAAAGGATGAAGGAGACAGGGAAGAAATTATAACCACCATCTTTGAAGTACCGGAACCCCAACCTCACTTTGGGTTCAAAAGAGCACCCATGCTATGGGGATATTTTGAAGATTACAAAATATTTGACAAAGATTCAAAGATCTTTAAATTGACTGAACTTTCCAATTTTTATACATTTGGAAATTTTTGTAGACACAGAGATACAGAATGCCCTGAGCTAATTACTAACGGGGCTTTTATGTCTGAAGATAAATCTGGTGATCCAGGATGTGAATGCAGCATAACGGCATGGAACAGGGAACAAGTGGAGGGGTCTAAGCACACCCCAATCCCAACTACAGGGGCAGCCACCTCCCCACCAGGGGAGTTTGCCTTGGAGGTCAGCACTGAGGCTGCAGCTTGGAGAGTGAGAGATGCCTGACCAGAGTACATGAGAACAAATGAAGAGGGAGGAAGAGAGAACAGAGTACATTCTGGCCCACTGAGCCTTCAGGACTATATTCCCAGTCAGAACAGCCAATGCACAGGGAGGAATATATGGCCATCCCCACTATGAAATACAGCTACCCTCACTGACCCAAGGCCTTTCAGGGTCAACAATGGAGAAACAGAGTCAGGATTATACCCTGTTTGACACAGCCATACACGGCAAAACACTAAGGGTGTGCAATAGAGCATGGAGTTCCAGATGGAGTGCCAAGGATATACTTTGGAGCCGAGGTGTGGCACCCCATCTGACTCAACCAGGGGACATTTCTGGATATCAATGAACAGACCTTGACTATTTACAGGTTTTTATATTGTTATTATTTTTTGCATATATCGGACATTGGATTTGTTGTTGTTGTTGTTGTTGCTATCATTGTTTTATTTTCTTTGGTTGCTTAATTTTAGGATGCCTCTTTTTTTTACATATTGTTACCTCTGCAGGTCTATCTAGACAAGATAGGCTGGGCAAACAGTCTGGAGGTGAAAGCGACAGGACTGATGTTTCTTGGGGTGGGGGGCACATAGCAGAATAGGAGGAAGGAAAAATGAGGTGGTGTTGACCAGTCCAGGGATAAGGAAATAACAACTGATTCAAAATCAGTGACAAGGTGGGTAAGAGAAGTCCCATACAGATTGATGGAATACATGCATCGCTGAAAAGCAGTGATGAACACATGAAGCACATCACCAAATGGGAAGAACTGGAGAAAATCATGCTCAGTGAAGTAAGCCAACTACAACATGAATCTGCTGAGGTGAGCTTAAAAAAAAGTAAAATGGACATAGGGAAAATGCTACTGTATAAAAAAAAATTCCTGGGGTGAGGTCCTGGTAGTATAGCAGGGGCCAGAGCAAATTCAGGGCTACTTATGTTAGCCAACTAAAAAGGCAGGGGATGGAGATAGCAATGTGCAGGGGGAGTACAGGGCACTAAGCCAACCAAGGAGGAGGGCATGGTTTATATCTTCACAGGGAAAGAAGGGCCAGACTCCACTCCAGTGTTCCAGGATGTGAATGCAGTGTGACAGCTTGGAGTGGGGAGCCAATGGTGGGGTCTGAGGCCCGGCCCCAAGCCCAAACATGTAGACAGCCACTCGTCTCCTCAGAAGAATTTACTTTAGAGGACAGTACTGAAGCTCAGGACTTAGAGACATATCTGACCAAAGCACACAGGAGCAAATGAAGGGAGGAAGAAGAGAGAGTGGAGTATATCCTGACCCACCAATCCTTAAGGACAATATCCCCACTCAGAGCACCCAAGGCATAGAGAGGACCAGATAGTCAGTTCCACTATGAGGCATGGCATCCCTCACTGACCCAAGGTCCTATGGGGACAACACTGGAGACACAGTGTTGGGATTGCACCCAGTCAGATCCTTCAACACAGAGGAAAACACTGAGGGCCTGCAGCACAACTGCAGGAGCAGCAGAGTATGGAGGTCCTAAGGGAGTGCCAAGGATAGACTTTAGGGCCAGGGCATAGAAACCCATTGGACTCAACCAGAGAACATGCCTAGAGGTCAACAAACAGACATTCAACTACTTACAGGTTTTTTTTTATTATTATTAGTTCTAATTATTCATACATTTTTCTGGAAATTGTTTTTTTTCTTGTTGTAGTCATCATTTTGTTTTTTTTTGTCACTTCTTCTTTCTATGTCTTGTTTTCTTGTGTGCATATTATTATCCCTGCAGGTCAATCTAGATAAGATAGGTTGGATGATCAGTCTGGAGGAGAAAACTATGGGACTGATGGTTCCGGGGGCGATATGGGAGAGGGAGCAGTGGGGGAAAGGAGGTGTTATTGACCAATCAGGGGCAAGGGAACCACAAGTGATCCAAAATCAGTAGCAAGGAAGGTATGAGAAGCCTGATAGGGATTGATCAATGGTAAGGTAGCCGAGAAAAATTACTGAAACCCGAATGAAGGCTAAACATGATAGTGGAGTGTGGCAGTCATGTGCTTTTGTTAATTTCAGGATTGAAATGTAGAGGTGGAATCTAGTCTGTTAATCTGGAGATAGCCATTGAGTAGCCAATGAGGCTTCCGTGTGGACATGGCTTTCTCCTGAGACTTTTGGGAAATCTCGCGATATTTCCCTCATGAAGATGAGAAGCTATCTTCCCCAGTTGTTGAGAGTTAGTCTCAGAGATGATGACTCATGGACAAGACAAGATGGCAGCGTCCAAGAAGCTGGAGGAGCCGGCAGAGAGATCACACGGTTTTGTCCTAATGGAGCCAGACCTCTGAAGCTGGGGAAGCCAAGGGGAGACCCCTGTCAGCGCTGAGTTGCTTCTACCACCACTGGATGCTGTTGACGAACCCTGAGCCCTGGAAGTGAGGAGCCATGGGGAGACCCCTGCCAATGCCAGGATTCTGTACCCACTGACCTGTGACTTCGTGAGTCGGAAGGAGATATTATAGACTGGTATCGGACATATGGGCTAATATCGGACTTATGACTTTGAAGTGGACTGGCTTGGGATGTTCCCTAAGTGTCCTGTTCCTCTTATATATAAACCATACCCTTCTATCTATAGGCAAGTCTATAAATTTGTTCCTCTAGTCTACCCGGACTAACATATGGGAAAAAAAGAAAAATAAAAGGAAACAGAAGAAAGAACTAGGAGGCAAAGGGCATTTGTAAAGGTCAAAATACAGGCATGTACATAGGTAGATATATTTATATGTGAGGATGAGGAAATAGATATATGTGCATATATTTATAGGTTCAGTATTAAGGCAACAGATGGACATTGGGCCTCCTCTCAAGTGCTGCCTCAAGGCAAGAACACTTTGTTCTAGTAAATTGGCATTTGATGATGCTCACCTTCCAGACATAATTGCATAAGACAAATATGTGCATAAGCAAATGTGGTTTTTAAAAAAGGTGATGATGCCCAGCTATCAAAAGATAGCGTTGGGTGGTCTTAAAGGCTTGAAGGGAAACAAGCTACTATCTAGTTCACAAGCAACAAAGCCCACATGGAAGAAGCACACCAGCCTATGTTACCACAAGATGTCGAGGGATCTGGAAAATCAAGCATTAACGAATATAAAATCATGTCATTGTGTGCCCACCTTCAAGTTAGGATCGCAGATGTATACGCATAAGCAAATGTGGTGAAGAAAACTGATGGTGCCCAACTATCAAAAGATCTAGCCTCTGGGGTCTTAAAGGCTTGAAGATAGACAAGCAACCATATAGCTCAGAAGCAACAGAGGCCACATGGAAGATGCACAAGAGCCTGTGTGACCACGGGTGTCAAAGGGATCAGGTATCAAGCATCAAAAACTAAAAATTATATTATTGCAAATGAGAGGAGTACAGATTGCGGAACCAAAGCCCATCTGTAGGTAACAGACTTCCCCTTACAAAGGGGTCACAGGGAGGAGACAGAACAGTTTGGGTGCAGTTTAGCAATGATGAAGCACAACTTTCCTCTAGTTCTTAAATGCTTCCTTCTCCTCACTATCATGAACCCAATTCTACTTTACAAATCTGGCTGAACCAGAGGATATATACTGGTACAGATAGGAAATGGAAAAATGAGGAATTCAGGATAGATGATCCCTTTAGGACCAGTGGTGAAAGTGACAATACTGTGAGGGTGGAGGGGAGGGGAGGTAGAAAGGGAAAACCTATCATAAGGATCTACATATAATCTCCTCTTCTCTGAGGTATGGACAATGGGGAAGTGGGTTAAGGGAGTCATTGGACAGTGTAAGATATGAGAAAGTAATAATAATTTATATATTAACAAGGGTTCATAAGGGAGGGAGGTGCGGGGAGGAAAGGGAAAAATGAGGAGCCGATGCAAAGGGCTTAAATAGAAGGCAGATGTCTTGAGAATGATGATGACAATAGATATTCAAATGTGCTTGGCGTACAAAGGACATGTATATGGAGTGTGATAAGAGTTGTACGAGCCCCCAATAAAATGACTAAAAAAAAACACAAGGTGAGGTAAATGAGATATTATCTACTGTTATCAAGTCCTTCAAGATAAAAAATTGGTGTAATTACCTACAGTAGCAGTTTACTACTTCCTGGAAAGGCATCAGAAACCTGATAATCTTCAAAACCAGATTCTCTACGGAAGGAAGCATGAAGATAAAATTGGATAACTTCTTATTGATAAAGGCCAATTCCCTGAATGAGATGATAAAACATTGATATACACAAAGACATTCAGAACTCATTAAGCATAGCCATAGCCTACAAGACTGAGAAACCATAGGGATCCAGAATCTAGGACACGTCTGTTGGCTTTGTTGTAGCACAAAACTCATATGCTATGACCATATAACAAGGAAAAATACATTGCTAGATTGCACAGACACATGCCTGTTGCTTAACAATGTCATTACCATGACCCAAGGAAATTCTTCAATCCTCACATAGACACAACGAGTGTTGTCAGAACCCATCCTCTCTAACATTGATGCTACAACTATAGACAACCTTGTCATACCATATGTCTTAGGTTAAGATCAAGAACTAGCCTAAAATCACTTGCAAGATGAAACCAACACATGCCCAAATATCAGAAGAGGTCAGTTTCTGATACATACATTACAGGTTCAAGAGGCAGTTGTACAGCAGTCATTATTATTTATTATAATAAGGATATAGAGACATGAGAAAAGAGAAGCAATAAGAGTCAGACATATCACATCAGGGTAGCATGCTCACCTCAGCCCTGCTTGGCGGTCCAAATGGAGAGAGAAGAGGGGAAGGGATTACATGACGAGGGAGTGGAGTTGAGAGCATCCTGCAGGAGAGAGTGTGAACTTTAATTTTCCCCATTTAAATAACCTTAGGAGGGACACATGAACTCTGTCATCACTGATCAGGACATGTCACAAGAGGGGGCTATCTTAAGGGCTATATGGTGATAATGGCTTAGGGATGCCTACGTAACTAAGGGGAGGGGCATGTGACAAGGGAAGACCTCAGACTCCTGGGGGTAGATAAACAGGTCGGTCTTGTTAGGAGTCATTGGCAGTGGCCCTTGAAGCGAACCATCATCCTCAACAGCAGGAAAATCAGCTTTAAGTGAGTCATGCAAAGGTCTGAGATAACTGGGAGCTTCAGGGGGAATAGCTAACTTAACTTGCACACCAAATGCTGATAAATAGCTTGCTTAATATTTTGGAGTATGTAATTGTGGAAAAGTCCTATCTTCATCCCACAACCAAAGACCTGAAAGAAGGTAAAACTCTAAACCAAATCCTTGGGACAAAATACTTTTTAGAAGATGCCCCCACAATCTTCACATGTGACTGAGCAATAGCTCGGAAAAAAACTGCTTTTTTTTTTAGCCACCAAAAAACCATTTCTTTCCACACATATGTGGAGTGGAAATGTAGGCAGCTTATTTAGATCTATGCTTATTCAGAGTAAGACAAGTTTTTGGAAACTTTTCTCAAATTTAGGTCATTCAATCTTTAGCTCTTTTATCAATATATTAGCTATCATATGCATTTTGATTTTGCTTATTTTTCATGCAAAAAAACTGCTTTTATGATGTCTTGGTTCCCGTAAGTACACTTGATCAACTCAATTCCTGGAACCAGGGGGTGGATATGACAAGAGCAATAAAGAACTACCTTGCAAAATGCAGAACTGTCTTGTAAATACTGTCTTGCAAGTACATGGAACTGTCTTGCAAGACAATGCATGTTGAACACAAACAATTCCATCTTGAAAGAAAATGGAAGTCCTGCAGAAACGCTGACTTACAGCAAAGAAGTAAACAAGTGGGTGAGGAGCCACCCCAGAAAGTCTGGGGGGACTGATAAGACCCAGAATGATGCCAAACAACTAACTGAACTGCCTACAGAAGCCTGGATAGATAGACTGAGAAGTCAGAGAGCTAAGAGCCAAGGAGGCATCAGCTCCTGCTCCCTCCACCTCCACCTGGTGGGGAGTAGACTGGTGAAGGTATGCTTAATGGGGCAGTGATGCTGAATTAATTGTGTGTTCCCCTCATAATAACAACTTAGGTTAGTTTTAAGATTCTAAGATTGCTTGATGTGTGCTGCAGTGAATAAACCGAGCATTCAAAAACGTCAAAGAACATTAATTATTGCTCATGCTACTCGTGACGGGGGGACTTTCTGAGACTAATACATGAAATTTCCCTTTCCCTCATAAAAGTTATATAGATTACAAAAGTGCTTCTACTGCATGCCTTCTTTCAGCGTGGAGAGGCAAGAACCGTGCAAACCACCCCAGAAACCTGGCAGATTTATCTACTCTGGATATTTCATAGAAACAGAATCCTATAATAATGTTTGACCTATGGTATCTGCCTACTTTCACTTAGTGTAATGTTTTTGAGATCCAACTACATTGTAATACATGTCAGAATTCTGTTATTTTAAATAGATTATTAATTATCCAACTTTACTACTAGGCTTATCTTCTTATCCATTGATAGTCAGCAAAGCTGTCAGCAAAGCTGTTTCCACCTGGTTTACTGGAGAGCTCTGAGCGAAGAAATGGAATTTCCTGCTTTGCATTTAAAATGTCTACTCTGGAATTCACGCCAGAACCTGTGGAAGGAAGGGTCTCTGGCGAATCGGCCTCCTCGCAGGACTGAGGAAAAGCTTCTAGGCTCTCACCAGACCCAGAGCCTCATGATGGGCAAGGGAGACTCCACAAGCCATGGGGCAAGATGTCCTTGTGCAGACCTGCCAGAAGAGCACAAGAAGAAGCACTCTGACTCCTGGGTCAACTTCTCCAAGTTCTCTAAGAGGTGTGCTGAGAGATGGAAGACCTTGTCAGCAAAGTCAAAGCTTAAAGGTAAAAGCAGAAAGTGACAAAGCAAGCTATGACAGGGAGATGAAGGATTACGTACCTCCCAGAAAGAAGGGAGGAAAGAAGGGAAGGAAAAAAGTCCCAAGGTCCCTAAAAGACCACCCTCTGCTTTCTTCCTGTTTTGCTTGGAACATCGCCCAAAGTCAGATCAAAAGTGCACACCAAGTTTGTCCATTGGGGATACTGCAAAAAAATGGGTGGAATGTGGTCTGAACAATCAGCCAAAGATAAACACCCCTATGAACAGAAAGCAGCCAGGCTAAAGGAGAAATATGAAAAAGATATTGCTGCACACTGTGCCCAGGGCAAAAGTGATGTAGGAAAGAAGGATCCTGGCAGGCCCACAGGCTCAAAGAAGAAGATGAAGAGGAGGAGGAGGGAGAGGAGAAAGAAGAGGATGAAGATAAAGAATAAGTGGCTATCCTGTAATAATGTATGGCGTATACATGTGTGCTCCCGCAATTGTTTAGCTAAGAATGTGAATTCAAGTGCAGCTCAATATTAGCTGAAATACAAAAAACTCTACAGAATTTTATATAGATGATAAGATTCTTGGTAGAGAAAATACTTTTTAAAAATGCAGATTGTAGCTTTTTGAGGGGCTGCTACATAGTTAAATCATAAAGCTTCTGATGTTGAATGTTTCTAAAGTATCTAATGGTTCTTTAATTTCTTGACTTATGGGTGACAGCACAGCAAACTCCTGAAATTAGCATCAATAGTAAATTTTGGGGTTTTTAGGATGTTTCATTTAATTTAAAAATAGTAATAAAATTATGTACATTTTTAAAAGTCCACTCTAACAGCTGGGGATAGGGAAGATTGGTTAAGAGATTCTTACAATCCCATCCCTGACAGGAAAATTGGGTAATTGTGCATTCTTCAAGGAGTCTTCAATAACTATGATCTCCTGTAGACTTTGAGGAGGTTGTATTGAGTTTAATGTTACTCATAAAGACTCTATGTGTTAGGAAGCACAACTAATTTATAAGGTTTTATTGGCTGCATTCTTAACACAAGAAAATCACCAGGCTTTTCTTCCTTGGCACCACTGTGTGGGTTCAAACCACCACCAATTAGGGTAGCCAAACTCAACTTACTCCCATTGATCAATTCCAACTGGTGGTGACTGCATAGCTAACAGTTCTATAATAATCTCACCGTATCACCAGAGCTTCTTAGTTACGTTAGTAGTTCATCAGAAACTATTCATATTGCCTAATGAGTTTGTTTAGGCTATTGTATGCAGTGTTGTGTGCCGCACCAAGTGACAGAGTAGAACTGTCCCATTGTTGCTTCCTAGGTTGTAATCTTTGCAGAGCCCTGTTAAGCAGTTGATAGCAAACTACAAGGTCAGCAATTCAAATTCTCCAGCCACCCTGTGACAGTAAGGTGAGACTATCTGCTCCCACAAAGATTCATAGCTTTCACTCAGTGGCAGGCGCTGCGGGGAGCATTAAATCTTTGGGCAGCAGATCACCACATACTTCTTCCTTGAGTCTTCTGGAGATGACAGTTAGCAGATAAACACTTAACTATTGCACTAGGGTTCAAATGCTAGTGGTTAAAGGTGAGCTGTGGGATTTAGCTGTCAGTAGAGCCGGAACTGATGAGTCAGATCAAGATTTGTGTCTGAAAAGGCAACTATTACTTCCCTCTGAGGGGTGAGCTGAGAAAGAAAGCAGAAATCCATTGTATTCTGTTCCCAGGTTTGGACAGGGAGGCGACAAGTCGCAAAGCAGGTCTGGAGTCACTGACTGCTGGAAAATATTTAAGTAGCAAGTATACAAGAACTTTCATTTCAGTCATTTGATAAAGATTATTTTAATTAGTCCTGTGCACAATTATTTCCTTGTGAACCTTCCAAGACAAACTAGCAGTGGGATAAACTGGAGGGTGCCCACAATCAAGGACTGGCTTCCCAGGATTGTTAATCTCAGTTAAAGAATAATGTTAAGCCTGATTTCCTGAAAGCATTGTTATGGGCTTGGAGAACAGTAGGCCTATAGGTCAGTTCTGAACAGGCTTCTGAATGTCCTGGTAGCAGTGGGATTGTAACTGCTAGGTCAGTAGTTCGAAACTACTAGTCTCCAGGAGAGAGATGTAGCTCTCTACTCACAGGGACAGTCACAGTCTCGGAATCCTACAAGGGCCATTCTACCCGTCCTATAGGGCTCCCAAGTTGTCAGAATTGATTCAGTCGCAGTGAATGGTGGGGGGGGGGCGTAGGGGGGGTTCTCTGAGAGGACACTAGGGAATGCCAAGGAGTGAAGAAGAGCCCCAAGCACCTCAACTCTGCCAGGAACTGGGTGTGATAACCAGGAACAACCACTTCAGGTCTCTAATTGAGGCAGTTGTGAGGATTAAATGAGACTATAGATGTGGCTCCTGTTGAGTTGTTTCTGACTCCTGGTGACCCCTTCTGTGTCAGAGTGCTCCGCGGGTTTTCAATGACTGATTTTCAGTGAGGTTGTCTTCTGAGGCAGTGCAGGGGGAACGAGAACCTCCCACATTGGGGTTAACAACCAAACACACAAATAATTTGCCTCAAAGAGGGACTCCAGATGGAACCCAGCAAACTCATAATAGGGACTCAGTAGATTACTGTTGGTTCCCTTTGCCCTTCCCTACACAGGTTGGTCAAGACATATTTGTATAGTGGTTTGAACTCTATGCCCCCAAAGGACCTGTTGAAGCGCTAGCCTCTGTACTTGTGATTATGACTGTGAGAAATGTACTGCCATATTTCACAGTTCAGGAGCCAGAATTTCTAAAGCAAAGGCTCTGAGGTCTATACCTCTCTCTAAGCTTCTGCTGGCCCTTAAAATGGGCCAAATGTGATTGAGTTAAGATGAAGATATTATGGAGCAGTGTAGTAACCCACCATGACTAACCCCAATGTAACCATATTATATTAATTAGCTTGAGTATAGTCATCTTGTACCAACCCAAGTCTGGTCAATTTGCAAATCCTGTAATTCCTCCTGCAACTGCTGGAACTGCTGGACCATGCCATTTATTTCTGAAATTGCTAATAAGTGGCTAAGCCTCCACTTCAAGTTTCCATTTTCCTCCTAGATTGAGTTGCCACCTGCACCCTATGCCTTTGTATCCAAGTTCCCCTATCCTCTATGCAATGTAACATCACTTTGCCCCCTGTGTCTTATTTTCTCCCTACTATCAAGACCTCCTACTTTGAATACTCAGGGTCTTAGGGGAATTAGGCTCTAGTTGCCCCAAAACCACTGGCTAATAAAAACTTGCCAAATTTGATTAAAGTTGTGTGGGTTAATGGATCTGTCCTGGCACAGCAGTAGGATGGGCCCTAAATGCCATGACTGGTGTCTGTATACAAGGAGGAAGACTCTGACACATGCATGCACACACCGGAGAAGACTGTATGATGAGGTAACAGAGAGAGGACTATGGAGCTGCAAGACAAGGAATGCGAAGGATTGTCAAGAGTCTTGGTGAGAACCATGGAAATGGTTCTCCAAAAAATGAAATAGAAGGAAGCATCCTTGCTGACACCTTTATTTTTGACTTCTGGTTTCATGAATTATGAGAGAAACTATTTCATCCCCTTATAGAAAGGTCACAAGGAATGGATGAATGCAGTTTAACACTGATAAAACATACAATATTCCTCTAGTTCTTTAATGCTTCCTTTCCCTCCACTACTATGACCCCTGTTCTTCCTTACAAATCCAGCTAGACCAGAGATGTACATTGTACAGATAAGAGCTCTTAACATATGGAATCCAGCGCAGATAAACACCTCAGGAACAATAAGGGGAGTAGTGATATCATAAAGGTAGGGGGAGGGTGGGTGGAAATAGGGAAAACTGATCACAAGGATCAATGTATAGCCTTCCCCCCCCACCCAGGGTGATGAACAGAAACATGAGTAAAGGGGAACAGTGGATGGTGTAAGATATGAAAATAATGATAATTTATAATTCATCAAGGTCTCATAGGGTGAGAGGTGATGGGGAGGGAGGGGGGAAATGAGAAGTTGATACCAAGGGCTCAAATAGAAAGAACATATTTTGAAAAGGATGATGGCAACGTATGTACAAATGTGCTTGACACAATGGATGTATGGATTGCTGTAAGAGCAACCCATAAAATGATTTTTTAAAAGAAAAGAAAATTCTTCTCTTGTACAAAGATATTTGCCTTTTGTTAGTCTTCACAAAACATGAAACTCTTTTAAACAATCTTACATTTTCCTATTTGGTAGAGGATGAAAATTTCAGTAATATTTGCACTAGATTTTCAGGAGGCTGATCTCTCCCAAAAAGTCAGTCTGGCGAAGATTTCTCTGTGGAGCTTTTTCTGTCCTCATGCCAAAAGCGACGAAATCACCTGTGATGTTTTTGGAAATGTGTTCGGGCAAGAGTTGGACTTGGGTCAAAAGTCATGCAAGGAATATATTTGGGAACTGCTGTACCTCCCTTAGGAAACAAATTACACCCACTGTTCACTTATCAACATGGTTAGGTTAGGTTAGGTTAGGTTAGGTTAGGTTAAGGGCAAAGTCATTAGGTGGAAACTGACATGTAAAAATGGAGGAGGAGGATGACATCAGATCACAAAAATGAATTCAGAATGAACCCTGTGACAGTCGGTCAGTCAATCTGACTCATGACGATATTATAGGACAGAGCAGAACTGCTCCCTAGAATTTCCAAGGTTGTAGCTTTCATAGGAGGAGATAGTCAGCAATATCTCTTGCTATACAATTACCAAACTGCCCAAACACTGAGAATCAGAATCCTCAATTGTACAGGACACACAGGTAAATAGTTATGTAATTTAAACTTTTAAAAATTAGAGTACTAGTTTCTAAACCAGGCTACTCATTAAACTCCTGGAAGTTTAAAAGCAATTTCAAAGCCCAGAAACACCTCAGACCAATTACATGGGAAGGTGGAACCATGGTACTCGAATGTACAATTTAAGAATGCCTCTGTTGTTTCTTTGTACAGTCAGAGTTAAGATCTCTGTGCTAGGGTTTTTGTGTGAAGATCTGCTGTCACAACTACTGCCAGAGAAGGCAGGGCATTGTCTCTTCCCTTGAATGTGTCTGATGGTGTGTCTGGGCAGTGACCTGCACTGTTAATCCTTCAGGAGAGTTTAGGTTCTGCAGTTCTGGAAACAAATATTAGGATTGGAATCCTAATTTCCACATTGACTGAAAATAGCAACAATTGTAAGGACAGTAGTTTTTTTATTATGTACATGACACACAGTATGTCTTTTACAGCACACATCCAAAGGCCTACAAAAAGTTCAAGTAAAACTCCAATTATCTTTTCGTTCCAATTTTCTATGCATTTTTGAAGTCTGTTCATATATATATTTACATTTTATTATACAGTCCATAAGTTTCTACATTTAATAAGATGACTTTGGTCTTATGCAGAAGAGAACATACTCTATTTTCTTAAAGCAAAAATTATAATTTTATCTCACAAGGTTAATAAGATTTTTTTAATATTGCCTTATGTTATAATCTTGAAATTTCCTGTTTTGTACTGATCAAAAATTATGATAAATTGTTCCAAGTAGTTTGAGATCTTTAATTAATAAAAACAAAAGTTATACTTGAAATAATGGAAACAATACAGAAAATGGATGAAATGATAGAGGAGATAAGGATCATACAACAAAGGGAAATAAAAGAGCTTAGGAATGACATAACTAAAACCAGCAGGAGACTAACAGACTTGGCCAACCAACTGGAGGAGGCAAAGAAATGCTCCAGTGCCCTAGAGAACAGCCAAGCAAACGTTAACAAACTTGAACAAAATCTAAAAAGATCATCAGAGAAGCAGAAGAAAACCTAAAAGCTATGTCTGGCGCTATGAAGAGGAACAACATCAGAATAATTGGATTACTGGAGGAAGATAGAACAAAGATGTCATCTGCAACAGTAGTGAGAGAATTCTTGGAGGAAAACTTCCCCAGCTTAATGAATTAAAAACAGGCAACCATCCAGGAGACTGGAAGAATACCAGCTAGACTGAATCCCAAGAAGTTACCAAGGCACATAGTTTAAACTATTCAACTTTGAGGAAAAGGAGAAAATCATGACAGCAGCTAGGGAAAAGCAAGCAATCACATATAAAGTTTCCCAAATAAGAATATGCTCACAGCTGAGCCCTGATGGCCTAGTGGTTGTGTGCAGGACTGTGGCCCACAGGTCTGACAGTTCAAATCCAGCAGCAGCTCTCTGGGAGCAAGGCTGGGCTTTCTACTCCCACCAAGGCAGTGATGTCACACACACACACACACACACACACACACACACACAAAAGAACATATTCAGACTTATCAGCAGACACTATGAAGAGGAGAGAGTGGAGTAACATATTCCAAAAATTGAATGAAAATAGCACAAACTGAAGAACACTATATCCAGCCAAATTATCTATCAAGATAAGTGGAGAAGAAAGAGCTTTCCCAGATCAAAAAAAAAATACAAAGAATACATTAAAGAATACATCAAAGAATACATTAAAAGAAAACCAGGCATTCAGGAAGAACTGACACCAATTCTATACAAACTCTTTCAGAACATATAAAAAGATGGCAAACTCCCAAATTCTTTTTATGAAGCTGGTATAACACTGATACCAAAACTATGCAAGGATCCCACAAGAATTGAGAACTACAGACCAATATCCCTAATTATTATTGATGCAAAAATCCTTAACAAAATACTAGTCAACAGAATCCAAAAGCATAAAAAACAAATTATTCCCCATGACCAAGTGGGATTCATAATAGGGATGCAAGAATGATTCACCATATTTGCCACACTGAAATGAAAAATTATAAGGTAGATGTGGAAACAGCATTCGACAACATCCAACACCAATTCCGTTTAAGATACTCAGAATAGGAATGGAAGGAAAATTCCTCAATATAATACAAGTTATATGTGAAAACAAACAGCCAGCGTGGTAGTCAATGGAGAAAAGATGAGATCAATTCCCTGAAAAAGGGGTCTAGACAAGAATGTCCCTTGTCCCCATTACTATTTAACATCATACTGGAGGCCCCAGCTACCACTCTAAGGCAAAGAAAAGACACCAAAGGTATTTGCCTAGTAAAGTGTGGCAGTCATGTGCTTATGTTAATTTTATGATTGAAATGTAGGGGGTGGAGTCTAGCCTGTTAATGTGGAGATAGCCATTGAGTAGCCAATGAGGCCTCTATGTGGGCATGGCTTTCTCTTGAGACTTCTGGGAAATCTCGCGATATTTCCCTCGTGAAGATGAGAAGCTATCTTCCCCAGTTGCTGGGAGTTAGTCTCAGAGACAATTAATCATGAACAAGACAAGATGGCAGGGTCTGAGGAGCCAGCGGAGAGACCACACGGCTTTGTCCTGATGGAGCCAGACCTCTGAAGCTGGGGTGGCCACATGGAGACCTCTGCCAGCGATGAGTTGCTTCTGCTGTTGATGGACCCTTAACCCTGGAAGCGAGGAGCCATGTGGAGACCCCTGCCAGCGCCAGGATTCTGCACCCACTGACCTGTGACTTCATGAGTCGGAAGGAGACTTTATAGACTGATTTCAGGTATATGGGTTAATATCGGACTTATGACTTTTACCTGGACTGGGCTCAATGTCCTGTTCCTCTTGTATATAAGCCTTTTCCTTATATCTATATGCGTGTCTATGAAATTTGTTCCTCTAGTCTACCTGGACTGACACAGAAAGGAAGAAGTGAAACTATAATTATTTGCAGGTTATATGATTTTATATATGGAAAATCCCAAAAGTTCCACAAGGGGAGTACTTGAAGCAAGAGAAAACTATGACCAAGTGGCAGGATACAAGATCAACAAACAGAAGTCTCTTGGACTGCTATACACATCACACAAGACCACAGAAGAGGAGTTATAAAAGGTGGTGCCCTTCATAATAGTCAAGCACAAATTGAAATATCTAGGGATATACTTGACTAAAAGAACAAAGATCTATATGAGGAAAAATAAAGAACACAATTACAAGAAACCAAGAGTGACCTCAAAAAATGGAAGAATATCCCATGCTTGTGGATTAGACGACTCAATAGAGTAAACACATTATTTCTGCCCAAGGCACTATCTAAGTTTAATGCAATCCCAATACAATTATGCTCATCATTCTTCAGAAAAATGGAAAAACTATTTACCAACTTCATATGGAGAGTGAAGAAACCCAGAATTAACAGAGAACTCCTCAAGATTAAGGACAGAGTGGAAAGCCTTGCTTTACCTGACTTTAGCATTTATTATACATCCACAGTGGTTCAAAACTGCATGGTACTGGTATAATGACAGATACTCAGACCAATGGAAAAGAAATGAAAATCCAGAAATAATACAATCGGCATACAGACAGCTTATCTTTGATAAGGTGTCCAAAATCATGTCAGAGGCAGGTGCCCTCTTCAACAAATGGTGCTGGAAAAAATGGACATCTACCTGCAGGAGAAAGAAACAAGACTTTCATCTTACTCCATGCACAAGAACAAACTCAAGGTGGGTAAAACCCCAATCTATTAAGGCCATCAAAGAGGGAATTTGGACAAACCTGAAAATTTTGGTGCAGGGAATGCATAGGCTATGAGAAATAGGGAAGGATACAAATACAGATGAGTCACAAATAACAAGTGGGACACATTGAAAATAACACACCTGTGTACATCAAAAAAATTCACCAAGAGAGTAATAAGAGAGCACAACGACTGTGAAAGCATCTTTAGCAATGACCCATCAGACAAAGGCCTGATTACTAAAATCTACAACACTCTGCTAACTTCTAAAAAGAAAAAAACTAATTGCTCACTGTGGAGGTGGGCAAAGGACCTGAACAGAAGTGTTTCAAGGGCAGAAATCCTAATGACCAAGAAACATATGAGAAAGTGTTCCTGATCATTATCCATAAGAGAAATGCAAGCGAAAACAATGAGATACCACCTAACACACTCAAAGATAGCCCAATTCAAAAAAAATCAGAAAGCAGCAAGTGTTGGAGGGGCTGTGGGGAGATAGGCACTCTCATCCACTGCTGGTAGACCTGTAGGTACGTACAATCACTATGGAAATTGATTTGGCGATATCTAAAACAGATGAAAATTGAACTACCATACGACCCAGCAATCCCCCTACTGGGCATACACTCCAAAGAGGCAAGAAACAAACCATGGCCAGACATCTGTGCTGCAGTGTTCATCGCAACACAGTTCACAACACAGTTGGAAACAACCCAAATTTCCATCAACAGACAAATGGATTAAAAAACGGTGGTACATGCACCCTATGCATTCCTAAAAAGCAGTGATGAACACTTGAAGCACGTCACCACATGGGACAAGCTGGAGGAAATTATACTAAGTGAAGTAAGCCAAGCACATAGGGAAACATGCAACATGAGTCCACTGATGTAAGCTTTAAAAAAAGAATGCAAAGGGGACATAGGGAAAAAGCTACTATATGCAAACATTCCTGAGGTGAAGTCCAGGTATTATGACAATCCAGGGATACATATGGTAGCTAACTAAAAAGGAGGGAATGGGAGAAAAGAAAAAACAAAGACATGGATAGCAGGGGAACATGGCACTAACTCAACCAATGGGAGGGTATTGTTTATAGCTCCACAGGGAAAGAGGGACCAGACTTCATCCCTGTGCTTCAAGATGTGAATGCAACATAAATGTGAATGCAGCATACAGCAGAGAACCGATAGAGAGGTCTCAGGGGCTGGTCCCAAACTCAAATACGTCAACAGTCCCTCCTCCCCCCAGAAGAATTTACTACAGTGAACAACACTGAAGCTACCACTCAGGGAGAGGGACGTGTCTGATCAGAACACACAGGAGCAAATGAAGGGGGAGGAAGAGCATGTGGAGCACAACCTGGCCCACCAAGCCTTGAGGATGATATCAGCCAATATACTGAGAGGACTACATGGCTGGCTCCACTACAAGAAAAGACATCCCTCACTGACCTGTAGCCCCACAGGAGATAACACTGCAGACACAGTGCAGGAATTGCACCCGATCTGACCCCACCACACTGAGGCAAAACACTAAGGATGTGCAACAGAACAGCAAGGGAAGCACAACAAGGAATTCCTGAGGGAATACCAAAAATAGACTTTGGGGCCAGGACATGGAACCCCATCATATTCAATTGGAAAACACTCCTAAAGGCCAACAAACAGATCTTGATATTTGTAGGCTTTTCTTTCTCCTTTTTTTGTCATTGGTTTTGTTGCTGCTATTGTTTTGTTGCTTTGCTTTGCTCTGTCTTATTTTTTGTGCATAGTATTATTATCTCTACAGGTCTTTCTATATAAGATAGGTGGATAAACAATACAGAGGAGAAAACAACAGGACTGATGGTTGGGGGGGTGGAGGGTGAGAGGGAGGCAACAACAGGATTGATGGTCTGGGGGAGGGAGGCATGGCAGAGGGGGAGGTGAGGAAAGGAAGTGGGTGTTAACAAAACCAGGGACAAGAGAACAACGGGGATTCAGAGTTGAAGGCAAAGCAGGTACAAGAGGCCAGGTAGGGCTTGATGAAGGGCGATGGAACCCAGAGGAATGACTGAAACCCAAATGAAGACTGAGCATGACAGTGGGACAAGAGGAAAGTAAAAGGAAATAGAGGAAAGAACTATAGGCAAAGGGCATTTGTGGAGGTTTAAATACAGGCATGCACATATGTAAATATATTTACATATGATGATAAGGAAATCAATCTATATGCATATATTTATAGACTTAGTATTAAGGTAGCACATTGGCATTGGGTCCCTACTCAAGTACTCTTCCTCAGTGCAAGAATGATTCATTATATTAAACTGGCATTCCATGATGCTCACTTTCCCAACATGATCGCTGAAGACAAAGTGAGAGCATTAGTATATGTGATGAAGAAAGCTGACGGTGTCTAGCCTACAAAAGATAAAGCATCTGGGATCTTAAAGTCTTGACGATAAACAAACAGCCATCTAGCTGAAAGCAACAAAGCCCACATGGAAGAAGTACACCAGCCTGCGTGATCATGAGGTGTCAGTGGTATCAGGCATCAAAGTACAAAAAAGCATATCATTGTGAATGAGGGGCAGGTGGAGAGAAGACCCAAAACCCATCTGTAGATAACTGGACATTACAGAAGGGTCGTGGAGATGAGGTGAGCCAGTCAGAGTACAGTGTAGCAATGATGAAGCATACAACTTTCCTCTAGTTCTTTAATGCTCCCCCACCCCCTACTTTCACGACCCCAATTCTACCTTACAAATCTGGCTAGACCAGAGCTTGTACACTGGTACAGATAAAAACTGGAGACACAAGGAATCCAGGACAGACAAACCCCTCAGGACAATAGTGAGAATGGGGATACCAGGAGGGGAATGGGAAGGTGGACAGAAAGGGGGAACAATCACAAGGATCTACATATAATCCCCTCCCTGGAGGACAGACACCAGAAAACTAGATGAAGGAAGACATCAGGTAGTGTAAGACATGACAAAATAATAATTTATAAATTATCAAGGGTTTATGAGGGAGGGAGCAGGGAAGGGAGAGGAAGGAGCTGATACCAAGGGCTCAAGTAGAAAGAAAATATTTTTAGAATGATGATGGCCACAAATGTGCTTGACGCAATGAATGTACGTATGGATTGTAATGAGTTGTATGAGGCCCCAATAAAATGATTTTTAAAATTAACTCACCATTTTATTTGTTTTGCATTTTACTTAATGCAATTTCATTAATTAATCTTTTCAGAGGTCCAGGTTCAGAGGACATCCTTTTCAGAGGATCAAATGAAAGGTAAAAATATTGGGGACCATAGCATGAGATTTTCCTTCATTGAGAACTTACTCCATGCAGCATGCCTTGATACACATGGCTTCTGTTACGTGATGTTTCTGGGTCATTTGCCTGGGCAGTGTAAGTGATTTGCAATCATCTGCTAATCCCAATAGTGGTAGTTTGAGTCCATGCAGCTGGTACTACCCGGACCAGGTGATCTGCTTCCCCATGGAGCAATTCTATTCTGAAACACATGGGGTCGCCCTGTGCCCGAATCATCTCCACGACAACATGTTTGGTAGGGACAAAGTGAAAAATACATTATAGACATCTCTTAAGCAGATGTTCTGAAAGCAGTCAGTTGTACCATTCTCTGGTCTCTTAAGACTTGGTAGCAAAACTCGTTAAATGTCTCCTCTTCCCTGCTGTTTTCCTAAAGCTAATCCAGGTCTACAGAGTCATCACTAGATGGAGCAATAGGCTAAATTTTAATGCAACTGTGGGAGGAGAGGAGGGACCAACACTCCTCTTGTAAGATGTCTTCAATATTGATGATCAATACATACATGCCCAAGGTTTTAGAATTCACCTCCTGTTTTTATCTATAATAATTATTTAGCCTGTCTAATTCTTCTCATTCTCAGATTTCAAAAAAGCAAAGTTATTTATTTCCATTTAGTATCTGTGATATACCAGACACTTTGAATACATATCCTGATTTATTTGTTTACCAATCCAACAAGCAAAAATGACCCTTTTCAAGCAGGAAAGTGAAATCTGAAGGAAGTATGATCCAACTCTTATCACTAGTAAGGCAAGACTGCCTAGATCTTTGATTTCAGGTCTAGTGTGTTTCCAACTACATTCCTAAACCTTAAATTGTATTCTGGGAAGGACCATGGGCAAGTGAACCACCCAGGTGTGCATCAGAGCTGCAGAAGGTGAAGAAGAACAGGGAAAAGTGGAAGTCACGTTATAGCATCAATGTGTGAAATACCCATTTCAACCTGGGGAACAAACCTGCCTCTGGAAGAAACTCGGTCCCTAGCATTCCAATGGTTAGTTCTCTATGGTCCTCTGTAGGAAACACGTTACTACCATTTCAGTGCGTAGTTATGTACTGCCCTCTGTAGATAACTTGGTTCTAGTCTTAGGTTATCCTAGTTGTTAAATTACTATAGCTGAAAATGCTTGCTGGTGGCATACTTTCTCTTTTTATTGATCTTGAATCCCTCTAGGCTACCATGAATCCTTCTCAAAATGGAATCGATATTCTAAGAGATAGTAAAGAGACAAATATCTAATAGGTAAGTCAAAGCTCTATACATGCCAAAAGTTGCTAGACATGAGTTGAAATATGAGGATGATTCAAAAAAATACCACCACAAATTAATAGGTCTCGATTAAGCCAAAATATCAAAATGTGAAGCTATAGTGTCTTCATATATCCCCCATTGGGGTTTAAACATTTCTCTCTTTCTTTTACTGTGCTGGTTTTGTTGTTGTTGTTGTTGTTGTTATTTTTAAATCATTTTATTGAGGGCTTATACAACTCCTATCACAAGCCATACATCCATCCATTGTCTGTCAAGCACATTTGCATACATCCATCCATTGTATGTCAAGCACATTTGTACATTTGTTGCCATCATCATTCTCAAAACATTTGCTTTCTACTTAAGCCCTTGGTATCAGCTCCTCATTTTACCTTTCCCACTTCCCCCTCCCTCGTGAACCCTTGATACTTCATAAATTATTATTATTTTGTCATATCTTACACTGTCCAACATCTCCCTTCACCCACTTTTCTGTTGTCTGTACCCCAGGGCAGAGGTTGAATATAGAGCCTTGTAATTGGTTCCCTCTTTCTACTCCACTTTCCCTGCACCCTCCCAGTATTGCCACTCTCATCACTGGTCCTGAAGGAATCATCTGTCCTGAATTCTGTGCTGCCAGGTGTCCTTGTGAACATGTGGAAGTCCTCTGAGAGCACCCGAACAATCATTGTTACATGCTGTGGCTCCTATCTGTTCCAGTATACATGCTCTAATCTAGCCAGATTTATAAGGTAGAATTGGGGTAGTGAGGGAGAGGAAGCATTTAAGAACTAGAGGAAAGTTTCATCATTGCTACATTGTCTCCTCCCCATGACCCTTCTGTAAGGGGATGTCCCACTACCTACAGCTGGGATTTGGGTCCCCAATCTGTACTCCCTCTAATTTAAAATGTTATGATTTTTATTTCTTTGATGCCTGATACCTGATCCCACAGGCTGGTGTGCTTCATCCATGTGGGCTTTGTTGCTTCTCTGCTAAGTGGCCGCATGTTTACCTTCAAGTCTTTAAGACCCCAGATGCTATATCTTTTGATAGCCAGGTGCCATCAGCTTCCTGCACCACTTTTGCTTATGCACACATTTGTCTTCAGCGATAGGGTCAGGAAGGTGAGCATCCTAGAATGCTGATTTAATAGGACAAAGCATTCTTGCATTGAGGAAGTACTTGAGTGGAAGTCCAATGTCCATTTGGTATTAACCTTATAAATATCTGCACATAGATCTATTTTCCCATCATCATATATAAATATATTTACCTGTGTACATGCCTGTATTTAGACCTCTACAAATGTCCTTTGCCTCATAGTTCTTTCCTCTATTTCCTTTTACTTTCCTCTTGTCCCACTATCATGCTCAGCCTTCATTTGGGTTTCAGTAATTCCTCTCAGTTATATTGCCCTTGATCAATCCCTACCAGGCCACTCACACCCTTCTTGCCATTGATTCTGGATCACTTGTCATTCCCTTGTCCCAGGGTTGGTCAACACCACCTTCCTTCCTCCTCCTCTCCCTCTTCTATCCCCCTGGAATCATCTGTCCCATTCTTTTCTGCTCCAGACTATTCATCCAGCCTGTCTTGTCCAGATAGACCTGCAGAAATAACAACATGCACACCAAAACAAGACATTGCAAGACTAAGCAACGAAGGTTTGCACATTTCTGAAGGGAGTGTTTTCATCTTTGTTTGAGTCACAGCATGTAACAATGATTGTTCGGGTGCTCTCAGAGGACTTCCACATGTTCACAAGGACACCTGGCAGCACAGTATCCGGGCTGTAGAGCAGCTTAAAGAATGAGCAGGTGAACTGACATGGTGAAAAATATACTCTTGACACAGCTTGTTGTTCCTTTCCTCAGCAATGCAGCTTTCAATTTTCTTTAAACTTCTTCAATATACGCCCCATAGTTATTTTGTGTCCTTTGAGGAAATCTATCAAGATTATCTCTTTAGAGTGACAAAGAAGCAAAAGTCACCGTAAGTTTCTGAGATAATTTCTTTGTCTTTAACTTGCAAGACTTGGGGGCCAGTGTTGTGATGGAACCTCATTTGTAAAGGGAATCTCACAAGACTAAGGCAGATGTATTACCGAGAGATCTTCTCCACAGTCATGCATCGACCACAGGAATACATTTAAACAGTTTCTTTTGAATAAATCTGGGCATGTTCTCGGGAGCTTTTAGAAGTCCATGGGAAAATGAACTGGTTTCCTAGTAGCAATGCTTTTTGACTTCTCTTCAGCACTTAGGCAGTTGTGTATGCGCTCCCACCCAGAGTTCCAGTGAGGACTACAGCAGTGATCCTAGGCATTCCATAGCAAACCTCGAGTTGATTCTGACTCATACAGGACAAAACAGACCTGCCCCTGTGAGCTTCTGAGGCTGTCACCCTTGACAGGAATCGAAAGCCTGTTTCTCCTGTGGAGCAGTGGGTGGTTTTATACTGTTGACCTTGTTGATGGCAGCCCTTGGTGTAACCACTACGGTGTTTCATACAAAGGGGATTTCATGCAGGGACTTAGAAGTCAACCAGTGGCAGTGGGCCATCCAGAGGTTGTCCTAGGAGGAGTCATGGCTAATGGAGTGGTTGGAAGGACAGCACACTGGCAGCTAGATGGACTTTGAACATCTCCATTCACTTACTCCCCCACTGCCATCAAGTCAATTCTGTCTCGTTGCCACCCTACACGACAAGATAGGACTGCCCCTGCATGTGTTTCTAAGACTGCAGCTCTTTCTCTTTAACTGTGTAACTCTTTATGGGTTAGAAAGCTTCCTCTTTCCCCTCAGAGGGCTGGCTGGTTCAAACTGCTAACCTTGTGCTGTCTGCTCAACACATTACTACACCAGGCCTCCTTCCAAGGAAGATGATCTAATCCATTTTTAAGTGAAAATTAGCTTTAAATAAAATTACTTTCCAACTTCATACTCTTCAACTTGTATTTTGCCTTTAACAGCAAGGTTTGAATGCTGTAGCTAAGAAGTATTTAAAAGTATAATAATTGTTATTTCTATATTCATTTTGAAAACATTCCGTTGCTAACCAAAAACTGCGTGGTTCAATCCTATCAGCTGCTGCTTGGCAGTCTGTTCCCAAAAAGGCTACCGTCTCAGAGGCCTCCCGGGGCAGCCCACCCTGTCCTGCAGGGTCGTGGGCTGTCAGAATTCTCTCGGCAGCACACGATGGCATGTTGCTTCATGAAAACATGTTCATTTTCATGCACTTTCTATATCATTGCTTTTGAAAGTCCTTGACCTCTTGTCAATAAAACACAGGAATGGGAAAACCTTGATTATAGCAATGTAATTAGGGATTTTCTGAAATGCAGATAAGAAAACAATCATCTATGAAGTTAATATGCCATAAGTTCTGAACTGTGCATATCTTTTAGTTGTTATCTGGTTCATTGTTAGAACAAGCTGGCTTGCCAATAATAATTAATATTCTTTTCTTAGATTTTTAAAATATAAAATCTATTTTGATTCTGTTATTCTAAAGTCCCCTTTGGCGGCAGGTCAGGCTGCTGGCAGCGGGAGGGAGAGAGGCTTTCTCCTCCGGGGGAGAATGACAGTCTTGGAAACCCACAGAGATAGCTCTCCTCTGTGCGACAGGGTTTCTAGGCGTCACAAGCCCAGGGGTGGGCCAGGAGCAAGTCAATGGTAGAATTCTCCTTTCTCACGCAGGAGAGAGACTGCCGCACTCCTGCTGCCCGTCTGCTCTGTCGGTGGAAGTGTACGGCACTCACAGGGCGCTGTGGCCCTTCACCCAAACGGATTAGGAAGCCGTGCGTAGTGGCGTACTCTCCAACAGCAGCCCGGAAAACACTACGGATCACAAAAGTCCAGTCACAGGGGATGGTGGACGCCTGGTGCAGAGCCTCCCTGGGGTCGGTCATGCTTTGCTCCATCCAGGGGGACGCCCACTGACGACGGCCACCACCACGAGGCCAGAGAGAGGAGGCTGCGCTCACCTGTCTTCTGGCTCAAGGGCTCCTCCCCGACGCGACAGGACACGGTGCTCCCTTCAGACTTGGGAAGACAGGGTCGAGCCTCGGCTCTTCCTGGTGCTGTGCTCCTGTTCCAAGTCCCTGGGCCCTTGTCATCTTTCTTCTTTCCCTCACCTCTGCAAGGCACATTCTTGACTGCTTCCCCAGGACTTTGTGGAGAAAAAGAAGAAAACTTGCTCACACTTGAATGTCTGAAACGGTTTATATTTACTATGCTATGTGGTTGATGACTCGGTTGCTCATAGAACTCAAGATGTGGATCTTCTTCTCCCTAGGGGCCTGGGAGGCGCTGTGCCCTTAGCTCCAGCTTCTCGGGGTGGCTGAGCAGGGACTGCAAGCCCAGGCTGCATGTTCCCACTCCGAGAATCCGCCATGCTTCTCCTGGAGGAACTTTCACCTTTTCCTTTGGCCCTTAATGCTTGCAATTCTGAAACAGTGTGTCTCTCTGCATCCTTCCATGTATTTCATCGAATGTTAGTTATGCTATTATGATCTGGAGAGAATCTTGGATTTCTGGGGAAATTTCCTTGGCACAAGAGAAACTCATTTCCTTTCCTCCAGTGTCTCTTCCCGAAAGCAGCGTGGTGTCCGGCGTCATGGATCTCGCCACTTTGGGGCTGTCCCTCCCTTTCCAGAAGGGTTCTTGGACTATCTTTGGCCGCCCCTCTTCTGATGGATGTCTAATTGGCCTTTCAAGGAAGACTTTTTCCTCAGGTATCTGATCAATTCGTGGCTGCCATTTTGTTTTTCAGAGTCAAACACAAATCATCTTCTCCAGGGGAGGGGGATGTTCTTCCTAAGCAAAGAATGTGAAGATAGATTAAGATGGAAAGGAAGAAATGACCCTGAAAGCGCTGTTTCAGGATAGGATCGACACAGTGACCGGGTGCAGGATGTGTAAGGAATTCCTGCATGCCTGCTGCATTTGTCACTTTGCAGGGCTTCCTTTTGAGCAGCTGCAGAAACTCCCCCTCCCTTTCCTCCCTGGAATAGACTCCAGGTGTCTGAAGGAGTGCTATCACATTTTTAATGTAAACCATTCAGATAAGAATGGGGGGGGGGGCAGGGGGGTAGATCCCGAGTTAGTCTGTCGCTCCTGGGAGCTGTCCTTCCCCTGGCTCCACTGTTCTGATTCCCAATAAATGACATAAAGCCCAGAAATTGTACTCCTGGATGACCATGGTGGGGGGAGGGGGATTACACAATAGTATACTAACGCCATTAAAGAAATAAAAACCCTGGCCATAGAAGAAAACACAATGCAGACTGAGAGAATTATCGCACCACCTCTCAAATCTGTGCATAAAGCTGGTCGAGTCTCTGCCATTGACTGGAGTGACTGGAGGCTGCTCCATCACCATTGAGGAAGCCACTGAGGGGCAGTTGGAAATGCTCCGGGTGAGCACACCTGCCTCTGGTCACAGAGGGACAATGTCACTTTACACTGATGAAAAGGTCAGACTGCAACCACTCTCCCCTGCGGTCAGGAGTGCTGAGAGGGGGTGTCTAGCTCCCCATCTGGGACAATGCTTAAGCAAGTTGTCTTCCTGCTGCCAGTGCCAAGACCCAACCCCCCCACCCCCACCCCGCCCCAGGAAACTTTGCGCCAGGAGAGACCCAGTGTCATCGGTGTCCTTGGGAATGCAAAGGAAGCTCTCCATCTCGTCCTCTCCACTCCTCCCCAAACAGTGAAAGAAGGGGCTTTTACTCTTTCAGAAAGGGGGAGAGCTTTGGGAAAGGAACATGAGCATACCGCAAATTACGCGGTATCGGTTAAGAAACGTCTCTGCTTCCCTGTGCCGCGTTCTGCTCTGCCGGTTTGTATTCCTCCTGCTGCAAACGGCGACAGCACAGTGCAACGGTTTGCCTGTCTAGACTCAAACAACCACGCTGTAGTCTGGTTCCTTTTTGACGAGCATTCTTGTTCTCTAGCCTAAAAGCACAGTGCCCCCCCTTGTTCCCACTCTCACTGCTCTGGAGACTAACTCGGCATAAAGGGGAGCCTCTCTCCTCCCATGAAGAGTGAGTCTCAGCAATTCACAGGGGAAGCCCGCCTGTGTGCCATCGCACCGCTGTGCGTCAGACTCAACTTGATGGCAGTGCGTAAGGACATTAAACTAAATCAAATTAAAATCACGTCTTAAAAACTCACTTCGCTTATTTCACTGTGAGTATATTTAACCTTCTCCTGGACTTAAACTTTAGGTGCTCAGCGGTTACCTATTGTACTGCTAACCACAAGGTTGACAGTTCAAAGCCACCAGCTGCTTCTCAGATGAGAGATGAGGCGTTCGATTCCCATAAGAAGTTACAGTCTCCGAATCCCCCGGACAAGTTGGCCTAGTCCTGAAGCGTTGCTCTAAGTCCAAATGAACTCAATGGCAGTGTTCGGTTTGGGGTTTGACTGAATTCATTTTAGTGAGAATTACATCAATTTCCAATTTCCAAAGGGTGACAACAAATGCAGATTCGTGAAGCACATGTCAAATGATAAGGCGAACAAAACACAGGAGGCCCCAGGACTTCAGCCTTGGGTTAAACAGCCAGTTTGTGGGAAAACAGAAAACAGGAGTCGGCTGAAGGACAAAATAGAGATATAATCAGACAACCAGGAAGCAGGATATCAAAGCATATTTAAAAACAGTTCAGTACCAGGAGGAGGAAAATGGATGGAGATTTCTAGATGGAAAACGTATTTAGGAAATGTGACAATAAATTATAATATGTGGCCACTGAGTGGATCCAAGAAAGCAGCTCTACACGACGTTTGAGGACAACTGGGCAGCATTAGATACTATTTGTTAGAGCTGTAGGTGGAAATGCTCAATAGTACAATGTCATAATAACAACAATTTTCTATAAAATATTTCAGCAAAATAGATTATGTAAGATTGTAATAGCAGTTAAACCTAGGTGATAGCTATATTCGGTGGTACCTTTCATTCTTTTGGGAGGCAGCATTTTCATAAGACCAGTTTTTTAAGGATTGTGCAAGGTGGGAGGGGCCATTCTATAAGACAGAGACTATGTCTGTCTTGATTACTCCAAAATTCCAGGCCCAGCATGGAGCCTGGCAGGTAAGGAGTGCTCTCAAAGCATTCTGTAAGTAGCCCATAATAACCTGTTTGGTTTACCAAGGAGGAGTTTTCTGGTGAGTTTAGAGAGAGCAATTTCACTGGAGTAATCAAGCAGAAGCCAGACGAAGATCGGAGGCTCGCTTGTCTGTCAGGTTGTGGTACTGTGGTGGCCTGTGTGTTTCTGTGCTGCTGGGAGCTAAACCACTGGTGTCTCACATTCCTGCAGCCACCCAAAGTGAGCAGATTTCAGCAGAGCATCCAGACACTGAAGAAGGAACAGACTGTCTCCTTCAAAGAAGTGAAACCTTATGGGTAGCCCAGAAACACTGTCAGTGAGTGAAAGTCTTGTGAATAGAAGCAGAACATTGTTAGGGACCATACCAGAAGATGCACCTCTTAGATAGGAAGGCACTCAAAATATGACTGAGGAAGAACTACCTGTTCAAAGTAGAGTCCACCAGAATGCTGCGGACAGAGTACAACTTGTGGGAGGAAAGCTTTGAGGGCCTTCATTATCTATCTCATGGGTCATGACTCGAAATGAGAAGAAAGACCTGCAAACATCAGTTAGTAATTGGGATGTGGATGCATGAAGAATGAATCTAGGAAAATTAGAGTGGTTACAAAATGAAATAGAACACACAGAGACCAATATCCTAGGTGTTTGTGAGCTGAAATGAACTGGCATTAGTAATTTTGAATCAGAAAATTATATGCTTTCCAGGCAGGACACAATTAAGAGGAATGGCATTGCCTTCATTGTCAAAAAGGACATTTCAATATCTATTTTGAAGTACAATGCTGTGTGGCTCATAGGATAATGTCTGTCCTTATACAAAGGTATCCAACCAACAACTATTATTCAAATTTATGGACCAACCTTGAAAGCTGGTGATGCAGAAGTTGAAGCATTCTATCAACACCTTCAATCTGAAATTGATCAAACATGCCATCATAATTCAGTGATAACTATTGGGATTGGAATGCAAATGTGGGAAACAAAGAGAAAGAAATAGTAGTTGGAAAATATGGCTTTGGTGGCATACACGGAGCTGGAGATGACATTATAGAATATTATGACAACAGGAGCACAGACTACACACGTGGACTTCTCCAGATGGGATGCACAGAAATCAAATTGTCTACATCTAGGGAAAGACAATGGAGAAGCTCCATGTTAGCAGCAAAAACCAAACCAGCAGCTAACTACGAAAGAGAGCATACATTGTGGAGCCTGGAGCTCAAGTTCACAAGAGTCCAAAGAAGACTTTGAGTCTATCCCATCTGACTTTCAGGAACACCTGAAGAACAGATTTGACACATTAAACCCTAATGGCATTAAGCATTCTTAAATTTCATTTCAAATAATTTATTGGGGGCTCTTACAGCTCTTATAACATTCCACACATCACTGATATGGAGTATATTTGTACATATGTTGCCATCATCATGTCCAAAACATTTTCCACTTGAGCCCTTGGAATCAGTGCCTCTTTTCCCCCTCCTTCCCGACATTGAACACTGATGAACTATAGGAGGACATCAAGAATATCACACATAGAGAAAGAAAAAGGTCACTAAGAGATAGGCAAGAAAGAAAAGATTCAAGGGGATGTCTGAAGAGACGCTGACACTTGTTCATTATTGTAGAGTTGTGAAGGCAAATGGAAGAAATGATCATGTCAAAGAATGGAACAGAAATTTTCAAAGGGCATCTTGAGAAAACAAAGTAAAATGTTATAAGGAAATGTGCAATGATCTAGAGTTAGAAAATCAAATTGGAAAAACATGTTCAGTATACCTTAAACTGAAAGAACATAAGAAACATGGATTCTATGGGCAAAATACTGAAGGATGCAGAAAGTATCAAAAAAGATGGAAAGAATGTAGAGTCACGGTGCTAAAAAGAAATTGTCAAAATTCAAGCATTTCTTTCTCCAGGGACTGGTCTCTCCTGATAACATGCCCAAAATATGTGAACAAAGTCTCGCCACCCTTGCCTCTAATGAACACTCTGGCTGTACGTTTTTCAAGATAGATCAATCATGATGCTCTCTATTGTCCCTGTTGTGAGGTTTTTAACTGTCTTTACATTGAATTGTAATCCACATGAAATCCTTGATCTTCTTAGTCTTGAATTCTTAGCTTCACTTTGTCTCATCGTTCCGCTGTCTGCCCACGTGAAGGCAGCAAATCCTGGGGGTTGCTGGTCTTTGGTTCCAGAGATTTCTCTAAGGCAGACTGCTAGGTTGAAAACTCGAAACACTTGGACATCCCCACTGCCCTCTGGCTTGTCCTCTGTGTTTCCAAGAGTGAGAACCCTGGAGAAAGAGAGAGAGAGGAGAGGAGAGAATACAGAAAGAAAAGAGAGGAGAGATCTTTTAGCTATGTCCCAGCCTATTTCCAAGAATAGATGACTTGCAAGCTTAGAAATTAAACAAAGCATGACTATTAGGGCTAAAAACAGACCACAGACTGCTGGTAGCCTGCAGATGCCCTGAAGATGAGCTAATTACCATCTCTGACTTTAGCTTGGAATTTCTAGACATCTGGGCATGCCCTGGGCTGAAGAAGAGGACCAGAGTATTCACACACATGCAAAATTAAATGGTGTGCCCAATACTTCTAGACTCAAGATAAAGAACAAATGTAATGCAGTTTTTTAAATTAACAAAAATCCCTGATGCATACAAGGTGAACATTTTATCATTTTATTTATTTATTTTATTGATCATTTTATTGGGGAGCTGTTACAAATCTTTTGACAATCTGTCATTCAATTGTATTAAGTACACTTGTACATATGTTGCCATCAACATTTCCAAAACATTTTCTTCCTACTTGAGCCCTTGATATCAGCTCCTCTTTTTCCTCCTCCTTCCCCCACCCTCCTGCTCCCATGAATCCTTGATCAATTATATATTATTATTGTTGTTATAGCACGTCTTACACTGTCCGTTGTCTCCCTTCACAACAGACATTTCTGTTATTCATCCTCCTGGAAGGTAGGCTATATATTCAACTTTGTGACGGTTCTCTCTTTCTCCCTTATTCCTGTTTCCCACCCCCCAGGATCCCCCTACCCTCATGATATCACTATTCCCACTACTGTTCCTGAGGGTTTTATCTGTCCTAAATTGCATGTGTCAAAAGTTCTTTTCTATACCAATGTGTGTACTCCAGTCTAGCTGCATTTGCAAGGCAGAACTGGGTCATGGGAGCAGTGGGGAGGAAGCATTCAGAAACTAGATAGGATGATGTGCGCTTTATGAGTGCTATACTGATAAAAATCGTCCTGATTGAATCGTCCCTTCCTTGTAACCCATATAGTGGGATGTCCAATTGTCCGCAGATGGGATTTGGGTCTCCACTCCAACCCCCCTTTTTCATATCATTTGTTTGGGATATCTTGATACTTGATACCTGATTCCATTGACACCTCATGATCACACAGGCTGGTGAACTTCTTCCATGTGGGCTTTGTTGCTTTCCTAATAGATGGCCGTTTATTTAATTACAAGGCTTTAAGACCCCAGACGATATTATCTTTTGATAGTTGGGCACCATCCACTTTCTCCACCACATTTTGTCTTCAGGCATTTTGTCAGGAAGGTGACTATCACAGAGTACCAGGTTATTAAAACAAAGTGTTTGTGTGTTTGGTGAGATCTTGAGTGGAAGCTCCAAACCTGTCTGCTATCTTAATACTTAATATATAAATATATGTACATTGGCCTCTATCCCTTTCATTATAAATTAATATATTTATTTTATACATGCTCATAGCTAAACCTCTATAAATAGCTTTAACCTCCTACTTATTTCCTCTATTTCCATTCACCTTCCTCCTATCCCACTATCATGCTCTCCCTCCATTCAGTTCTCAGTAATTTCTCTCAGATACATTGCACTTGATCAAACCTCACCAGGCATTATACCCCATTTTAGATTTCTTGTTGTTCTCTTATCCCTGAGTTTGTTGACTCTTCGATTTCCCTCCCCATCCCTTCCTTTTCCATGTTCCCCCAGGACATCAGGTCTTGAGTCCCTTTGTTTTCTCCTCAGGATTGTTTGTCCTGCTATCTTACATTGATAGACATTGGGCAAAGAAAAAGGGGGGGAAAAGATAGTTCTAATTCTAGGTCTGTCTGTTTTCTTATCGGGTCTGATGAGGTGCCAACCCTGTTTCCTGAATCATAAGTCTATTTTCAAGATTCCTTGAGGACTTTACTTTACTCCCCTTGCTCCCCTGTTGCACTCCCTTCTAATCTTACCCCCCACCCCCACTCCCGTGCTTGGGGCATACTGGGCACCCTTTCTGCACAGTGTCTCCCGTGCTGGCCCTTGGAGAGCTATGGGTCAGTGAGGGAACATTGTGTCTCTTGGTGGGACTGGCCCTATGATCCTCCCTGTGCATTGGCTGCTCTGAGCAGGGAAGTCATCCCTGGGTTTTGGTGGGCCAGGACGAAATTCTCTCTCTCTCTCTCTCTCTCTCTCTCTCTCTCTCTTCACACCAGTGTAGTCTGGGCAGACCCACCATTCTCCCCCAACTATATCTTCAGTGCTGTTCTCTGCATTGTAGGGGTCAACATAGCTCAGCTTGGGCCCAGCCCCATCATCCTCTCTGCTAGTTTGCTGCTCCATGATGGTATGTTGCCCTCAAAGTTTAGTGCTCTGGGATGAGGTCTGGTCTGTCTCTCCCTTTCTCATGGAGACGTAAACAATAGTCTTTAAATAAAATCTTACAATACATATTTTTGTTTCTTCTTGTTGGTCTTCGTGCCTGTGACTTCACAAAGGCACCATGGAATGTTGTTGGAGCCAGCCTTAATTTTGAAGTTTTGTGCTTTTTTCCACCATTCAGTTTTGCATTCATTGTTATTTTTAAAAGCATTGCTTTCAAAATTATAATTTTAATTAATGACATGGTTAATCAATTATATATTCAATTGTGCATCTTAATTACTGAGTCTCTTAGTGCCTTTTTATATTTTACCCCAAGGTCAGTAGCCTGCTTTCTTCTCCCAAATCCCAGGCCATCCAGGTCTCCGTCACTAGAGGCATCAGGATCTCTCCTGCAGGCCTGGAAAGTCCTGGTGTAATCTTGCTACACCCAGGCCCCCCCATACCCTTGAGAACTTCCTCTTGGGTGACATCAATGACAATGGTGATGACTGTCCTCTAAGTGAAGGGGCCCTGGTGGCTCCATGGGTGAAGCAGTGGTCCATGGTGCAAGCCTACCAGTCATCCATTGGGAACAAAAAAGGAGGCCAGGTGTTCCCATAAACAGTTAGCCTCCATATGGGATCATGCTCTTAGCAATCCTATAGGACAGGATAGAACTGCCCTGTGGGTTTTGGAGATAGCAACTCTTTGCCGGAGTACAACGCTCTCTGGGAGCAGCTGGAGGTTCATACTGCCGGCCGACTGGGCAGCGGCCAAGGTGTCACCCAGGAAGTACACCACCTGGGCTCCCACAGGGTCGCTGCGGGTAGGAGTCAACTCGAGGGCCGTAAGTCAGGGTTTTAAAAATTTGTACAGGGAGAATGGCATACTCAATCCAATTGTGGCGGGGGTAATGGGAGTGGGGGTGTCGCTCCTGACTCGCTCACCAACCTCCACAGAACGTTGCTCCGCGCAGCGCTATTTCCTGATGAGAACGGCAGCAGGCAAGACGAAATGCTAGAACCTTGGACAGCCGTCTCTTACAGGGACAAGTGCCATGAGCACCACTGGAGCGAGGCCCGGCTGGCCACTCAGGTCCACAGCTCAGGCTGGGTTGAAAGCTAGAGGTGCAGGGCTGTGAGCAGCACTACCGTCTAGTCCAGAGTGTGAGCCAAAGCAAGGGTCCCAAGGCTGCTTCTTAATGGGCACAGACTGCCACGCCCTCCCCTGTCCCCCCAGCCACAGGCGGGGTTGAATCGTTGGGTTCTTCACTACTGTGCCACTGCGCCTTTGTCTCCTGAACACCGGCTGCCTGGGGTGGCTTCTGACTCCGGGCAGCCCTGGCTGGAAGTCTGTCTTTACAGCAGCAGTCAGCCTTCTGTTTCTCCCGCGGGGCGGGGAGTAGGTTTGAAGCGCCTACCTTGTGGTTCTCTGTCCAATGCTGGTCCAACCGCAGCACCAACGTTCCTTCTGAAAATTGAAAGGGCGGGGGACTTACTGCACTAGATTAGGACTACCCAGTAGCGCTTTCAACAATAGTGTAAATGTTCTGTATCTACACAGGGCAGGCAAATGGCCACTAACCGCCTGCAGCCTGGAAACACTTGGAAGGCGGTGAGTGCAAGCGAGGAGGAACTACATTTCAAGCTTGCTTTCATTCGGGATAAGTCAGATTTAAATTTAAGTAACCACTTGTGGTGAATGACGATTCCCTTGGGCAATGCATCTGTAAACCAGTGTTAGGGGCCCAACTACATCCCCCGGAAAGATATACTAAAGCCTTGCTGACCCCGATTTGAAATTCTTGCCCATAGAAATGCGAGAGATCACATTTCTGTGCCTTCAAGTCACCTGCCCTGGGGCTCTCTGCTTCAGCACCCCTCTCTGGGGGTCCTGGCGCTGCGGCCCTGGGGACCACACTTGGACAACTGTGCACCTAGTTGTGTCTGATTCCAAACAGATGTGGGATAAAATCACTCTTCGTGTTGGGGCCTTCATTCCCTTCTCTGTAAACAAAATGACACCTGGGCTTGAGGGAAAGGCAGATTCAAATTCTGGCTTGACCTTGACCTGGAGCAGTTATTCTCTCTCTTTCTCTCTCTGCTCCATCTACAAAATGTAATTAATGTCATACATACTACATAATTGATTTCAAAGCGAAAGGTCTCCAAGTACATGGCATTGACTATATTTTTTAAAATCACTTCCTGTTCAGAAACTATCTTAAATAAGATGATAAACACAAACATGTAATTTGTGGTTCCCTAGATATAGGCATTTTTAGGACATAATTCTGTCAGGATTACTTTGTGCCACCACATTAGCTATCTAGTGCTTTACACCCCAAATTGCCCCAAAATGCCGGGATGTGCCACAGCTGTGTTGGTCACCCCTCGCCCTGTGGGTCGGTGATCTGGACAGGCCTTAGTCTGGGGCCTCGAGCTTCCAGGTGATAGCCATGCAGTCCTCTGGCACCAAGGGCCCTGCTTCTTTTGCCTACATTGACAAAACCAAAGGAAGACAAGGGTCACTGATAAAGGTCGACTGTCCAGGGATCTGGATTTGGGATTTGTGGGATGGCAGGAATGGAAGCTCATGTCGAGATGGAGCTGGAAGCAGTGGCCTGGCTGGTCAGAGTGGCATAAAGAGCAAAATAAAGGCATGTGCACCACGCTGATTCGAGCCACTGGACCCCTGAGGGCAGAGGCGACCTGCTCCGAGGGTTCCGGAGTCTGCCGGCCTTTAAGGGTGCAGACAGCCTCGCCTCTCCTCAGAGCAGTTCACTGCTGGGGCTGCAGGGCCTGGCAGTTGACCTTGCGGTGAACAGTCCGCACCTGCACTGACTCTGTCCTCAGGGCGCTGTAGGGTTCCCCAGGACGGAAGGATGTATTTTCAGAAAGAGGTGGGTACACTGGTTGGGTGCCCAGACTGTGGGAGGAGGCTGCTTGATGAATCGTGATCCCACGTATTAACTGTGCTATTTGGAGCAAGTGGCTTCACCCCAAATGCCTCCGTCTCCTCATCTGCATAATGGAGAAACAAATAATACTTAGCTGGTGAGTGTGTGTGTGTGGGGGGGTGGGGGGCGAGGATACAAAGAGTTAATACACGAGGGACACACCCCGAGCCTGGTGCAAGGCACACGCTCCGGTCATGCCAGCTGGCCTGTTCCAGAGGCCAGAAGGAAGCTGGGCGGAGCCTCAGGGGGAGCGGCTCCTGAGGCCTCCCCGGGCGTCCAGAGCGACTCCCAACGAAGCCCCACCTCATGAAGAGTTCGCCCCACACTGGCTTGAATCCTTAAAATTCAGACTCCACATTCGTTTGGGGAATAAAGAGAACTTGACTCTTGGGCGATGAGAGGAGGCTGTAGCTCAGTGGCCTGCAACCTGGGCTGCACACGGACCCAGCCAAGAGGGGGGCTGCAAAGGGGAGCTTCTGCACCCAATCGCGCGTGCACCCCGTCCCTCTGGGATACAGGGGCAATGGGTCACAGCATCAATAACTGTTTCTGAACTCCCCGTGCGGTTCCGTTGTAAGGATGGCGCAGGACCGCGCGGGGTTGGGTTCCGTTGTGCACAGGGTTGCTATGGGTCGCAGCCAACTGGATGGCACCCTACAAAGACGTGGCTCCAGCACTGAGCCGCGTGGAGAGCTCTTAGGATAGCTCACTGCAGGGGATGGCGCATCAGAAGCACTTAGGAAATTCAGCTGACAGCCAGGCATCACCAGCTCCGGACACACACACACACACACACACACACACACACACACACAAACACACACACACACACCCCTTACACCAGAATCCCGCTGTGTATGCCGACACTTCCACTTCTGCTTCCTCTTCCAAGAAGCCTCCCCTCCGTCGAGGGAAAGACTCCAGAAGAGGGAGAGCAGGTGATGCTCAGAAGTAGAGACCCACATGCCCGTGCGGCCATGCTGGCGCAGAACGAGGTCACTTTCTGGCTGCTAGAGAGCCCTGGTTTTTTGTTTCCTTGGCCGACTGGACAGATTCTTCCCATACAGAGAGGAAAAGATACATGAACAACAACAAAGAAAAAATATGTGTTAGATGGTATATTCCTGGTCTAAGTTCTGAAATCCAATTTTTAAATTATTTTTGTCCAGCCACTGAGGATAAAATACTTGAGCAGCATGTTTCATGTGGGTGGGCAGTAACAACCAGTTAAATATTTCATTAATGATTTGTCCTAAAAATAGAAAATGCTTTTATTTTCCTGAGTCCTTGGCAAACAAACAAAAGAAAGTATCCTAATGTTATTTTTCTTTTAAGTCGTACTCTTTTCTTTCTCTGAGGACACCCTGGCCACTCCAACGGCCTGTCTCCCTCCCGGTGTTTGCATACACAGGTCAACAGGCAGCGTCAGAGTCGGCACATCAGCATGGCAATGGGAATCACAATAGACCCCCATCACCCACCAAGTTGCTCAAGATGACAAGCTCTTGACCACATTACAAATGCGGTGTCGGTTCCATTCTGTGTCCTTCAGAGGGATGCATTTCTAACCCATTGACAAAACTGGACTACTCTCATTTGAACAGTGAGGAAAAAGTCAGGACATTTAAAAAATACATACGATCCCATTTTACATCATAACTCCAGTGTATTATCAGGCCATCTAGATTCCTCGCAGAACTTCTCTAGGGTACAGTGCATTGACATGACCAAACCAAGGCACAGGAATATAGTTACAATAAGTGTACAGAGACCCCAAGCACTTGGTGCCAGTTTTGGAAACATTTAGAGAAGAGATCAGAAAGTCTGAAAAATTCTTACATCCCATCATGGTTAATGAACAATTAATTGTGCAAGAGACCGGTCAGTAACGACCATTCCATTCGTAAACATATGGCTCTCATTATACAAGCTGTAGTTGTTTGAAAAATAGTTTTAAGTATTAAAACAGTCTATCTAGATGGTTGAAGCAGATAGTGTGTATCTGCAGTTCCTATTTTAATTTCTAATCTATATGGCAGTTATCAATTCTTAAGACAATTTTCATTACATAAATTGTAAGGGCCCCCCCTTCACACCCTCCCCACCCTACAACTTATTCCTCCCTACAAAAGACAGAGGGTTTACAGAGAGGTAACCAGTAGAAGAAATGTACAGACAATGAGCAAAAAATTCAAATAAGTACCCAGTGGTTGAATTCTAACCAGAGCATTCTCTTAAATTTAGGGTAAGGAGAAACATTCCTGGGAGAATGCATTCGTTTTTTGATTAAACAAAAGGGAAAAAAATATGACATCTTCAAAATAAAAACAGCATTGACTAGACCATCGAGCATTTAAAAGGGAAAATGCAGTCTTTTCATTCATAAAATGAAGGGGATAAAATCTTTCAAAATCCAAGGGCAAAAATTCCACTGAATTTGGATCATTGAAATAAAATGGCTTAAAAATGCATTTAATAACTCCAAAGACAGGGTCTTTAAGACTCCAGGTCCACATTTAGACCCACGGAAACACATGACTTGGCACATGCACGCCAGGGACAGACGACGCAGGATGCCAAGGCCACGGGGCTGCAGAGCTCCTGGTGCCAGTGGCAAAGCCTCCCTTTCCATCCATGTCCTGACTCCCTTCACATGGGCGCTTCCGGCTTCTGCATCTGTTGGATTTGCTTCTGCAGCTGATCCTTGTCCAGCTTCATCTTGGCTTCAAGAACCTGCCTGAGGGATCCTATGCTTTCATAGATGGCTGCAAACCCTTTAGGACAAGAAAATGTCAGGGTTACTGTTTGAAAGCACCGTGTCGAATTGTACTGCATAGAGTCAGAGTTGCTTCTAGCACTACTGAGCGGCAGCTACTCTCACTATGGGGACGCGGGTTTGATGGGGAATACAATACTTACATCACCTTGACCCCCAGATGGCTTTTGAGTGACAAAGGGATGAAGTGAAGCCATTTTAATGCAGACGTCTGGCTGGTGCCACCAAAACCAAGTGATCCAAGCCAGCACCACTCATATTGGGCAGAACAAGCCTCAGGTGTCCCTTTGGAGGACACGGCCCCACTTCTGTGGGGTTTCCGTGTAACACACACACAACCTGAATTGTCAACAAGAGGAAGCAAGCACTCCCAAGTGGAATGGCAGTCTGGAAAACACTGGCCTGTCACCTTTAAAAAATGCCAGTACAAACTATGAGAGACTAACTGAAGATACAACTCAAGAAGGATCCTGAGAAGGTTTGCTATAAAAAACATGACACAACTGGTTCAAGTTGAATATTGAAAAATATGTCATTGATCATATGAAATCATAAAGGGTCAAAGAGACATGACGTCTGCGACTTACTCCAAGTGGTTCCAAACCCAATCAAACTCCCTCTCATCGACTCCTGATGAGCCTCTCGTGACTGTGGGGAGTAGGGAGTCGTTGACACGGACACACACAGTGGATGAGATTAAGCAAACAGAGGTTAGCAACTGGGAACTTCAGGTGAGGGATATCTAGGTTTTTAATTCCAAACTGAAAAAAAAAAAAAGCCCCACCAAGGAGCATTTCATAGCATTCTGCTATATTCCAACTGTTGTTAAAACGAAAGTTTTAAAATGTCTCACTTTCATTAGTAAATTTAGAATTTTCTCTCAGAAAATTTTCCTTATGTGAAAGAATGCTTATGGAGAAAATGTGCAAAAATTACTTGCTAAAAATAATGTTCTTACTGACATGGAAAGATACAACATAAAACAAACAAACAAAAAAACCCAATCCTACTGCCACCGGGTCCATTCTGACTCAGTGAGGCTTTCTAGACTACAGCTGGACAGGGAGCAACGGCTCATCTTCCTGCCAGAGCAGCTGGGTGCGGACACTGCTAGCCTGGAGTAGGCAGCCCCATCCTTCATGCACCTCCACTCTGATACTAAAATTTAAAAGTGTACTATAAGCCAGTAGTGTGACCCTTATATATCTGTTATGTATGGAAACTTATATATCAAAATGATTTCTACAAGAGAGGAGTTATGCCTTTAAAAATATCCTATGTTTTTACATTCTATTAAGAAATGTATTGGTTTTTTTAAAAGAAGAAAATAAATGCTCTTTACTTTTTAAAGGGTTCATGCACATTTCCTATTGTGGTATGAAATATTAACAATCTGAATGGTATGCTGACTACATGACAACAAATTCAGTATGAAAATGATACAAGGCTAAATGAAGCACTTAAATATGATATTCAAATAGCCCAAAAGACCAGAAAGAAAGTTCATTTTATCTTCTGAACAATCATGAAAGCAGGAAAAAACACCTAACATCTCTCATTTAATCATAACTTCTACTTAAATACAATAAAATTTTGGTGGAAATAGTAAAATTACTTGGGATAACTAGCTACTTGTACTTCCTTGTGGCTCAAGTGGAATAATTCCACATCCAAGAATTCACAGAATCACAGTACTCTAAGGGGTAGGTAAGAACATAGTCTGACCTCTCACACTGGAAAACTGTCTTCTCTTCCCTGACCATGCTCAAGGCTACTGTCCACTTGCAGGCTTTCAGGAATGGCCCATTTTAGGGCACATTATTTGTGAGATGCTTCCATCTAGCCATTTACTGGTCCCACGTCTACATTCCCGAACTTGGGGTGTGAATCGAATCCCTCCTTTCCATGTCCTGTAGAACAGGAAGTCAGCAATACCTCCCCACCCAATGCAATTAGGAATTCGTCCAGCTCTGGTTATGGGTGACAGGAGTTGGTGAACAACAAGGTGAGCAGTTCAAAACCACCAGCTGTTAAGTGGGAGAGAGATGAAGTTTTCTGCACCCATAGTGATTGACAGCTCAGAACCCCCAGGGAACAGTTCCACTCGGTCCCACAGGGTCACTCCGAGTTGGGATGGACTCCGTGGCAAGGAGTTGTGTGTTTTTGTTGACTTCTGAGTCGTCCTCAGTCATAATTACCAGGGAGGTGTGCTGCTAGCAACAGAAGGTAAGTCTGCAGAAGTCCCGCAAAAAGTCTATCCTTATTGCTGAGACATAGTGACCTTGGCTATGAACAGAAAAGCATGAGTAGATGGAACTCCAGAAAATGTAAAAGCTGGAAAATTGTACTCTTGCCTTTCTTTGAAACTGTGTTTTAACCCAACACACCATAAAAACAAAGAAGAAAAAAACACGCCAACGAGCTGATTCCACTCATAGCTACTTAGAAAGTCTTCCACTGTTCTTTACTGCTATTCTATCTGATGGGGAAGGCAAGACTCTCTATCCCTGGAAAGAGTTAAACTGACAGGGGCAGCTCCACTCCATCTCACAGGGTTGCTAGGGGGCAGAATCTACTCTCTACAGGAGAGAAGGAGTTTGGGTTTTTTTTTTTCACTCCCCCTCCCCGCCTCCCCGGTTAGGCCAGGTTCATAGAGAGTGTCAGATAGATGCTAAGTAGTAGATTTTTAGCTCCAATAAAAAATAAACCATGCAAGCTGGTCTCCGTTCTGACCCACCATCATTAACTTCCGCTTTCATCTCCTTCATGTCCTCATTCATCTGGAACTCCAGCTTGCTGAGTCGCCCGTGCACCTTCTCCTCTTCCTGCTTTGTTCTCTGGCCTTCCAGAGTCTTCTTTTGACTCTCTTCTATCTTGTCCAGTCTGGCAGACATCTGGCTGAACTTCTTCTCCATGTCCCTCTCACTGGCTCCCTGAGATCCATGAGAAGAAGTGCACTTGGTTACTTGGGCAAGGAAGTCTACACTGTATTCCCATCAGCCAGAACAGAATTCAACAGCAACCTGCAGGGAGCAGAGTGGCAGAGGCGGCTAGTTGTCCACCAGCTTACCCATTCCTCCTTCCCTCCTTGGCTGGTGCCAGGACACCCAGGCTACAGACTATCCTCATCGTTTTCAGTGCTTTCTAAGTTTGATGTGGCAGTACTAAGCTCTCCCCACTGAGCTAGAAATAGGTGTGGCAATTTCCAGGAAGCTTGGGCCTACATTCGTCCTTAGCTTACTTCTTTTGTTTCTGGGATTCAGAGGTCATCAGCTACCTTGAACTATGAGGACAAGAGTTCCTGTAAGACTGGCAGAGTCAAATCAGAACAAGCCTCAGTTGCTGGGTACTCACAACCTACCAAATCAGCCCTGAACAACCTACCATCCATATTTTAGTTATGTGAAAAATTCGTTTCTATTTTATAAAAGCCACCATTCACTTGGGGGTTTTTACTATTCATAAACCAATCCACATGTAGAAATCACCAATGACCCCAAGACACTCAAAGCTAAATATATATTAATACAAACCTAAGCAAATCATGTAGTAGACCTGATCAAAGTATAGAAGCGTACAAGAAAAAGAAACGTTAAGTACTATCTTCCTGTTCCCATAATGCTTGCTTGTTATGGGATCTGTGCCTGTGAGCAAGCTTGGAAGGGTAGGGCTGTAAATACCAGACTGTCCACTGGCCTATGGCAGAACTAGCCTCTTTCTCTTGCTAGTGCTCAACTTAGTTCTGGTGGGGAGCCATGGGGAGAAGGGGGAGGCAGAGGAAAACACAATGGCGGGGTCTGTTACCAGAGTGCACTGGGATAGCTTAAACTATGGCCATCATTTAATGGAGGGGTCTGGAGGGAGAAATCTACACAGTACTGGCCAAAGAGCAAACAAAACCGGATCATGAAATAGATACAAACAAGAGTGGTGCTCATTTGCGGTCAGTTTTCTTCAGGAATGCAGAAACTCCATTTGGTTCATTGCAGGTTTGACCTCAACACATCTTGGCTGAGAATACTGACATTTTCTCTCTACTTGGCCTTGGCTAACGAGCACAAGTACAAGTGCTTCTGCCTCTTCATAAAGGAAGCAGAGTCCACATGAACCACAGAAATGGGATTGGAGGGTAAAAACATGGGGCAACCATTTTGTGATGCTAAATGGAATGCAGAGACATTGCTAGGCCACCTTCGCTGAGTCCCGTCACCACCTGATGGTAAGCCATCAATACGTACACTGCTTTCTTTAACTACTAAGGTAAGCTGGTCAATTCTCCGTAAAAGTTCTTTTTCGATCCGTTCTTGCTCCTGTTGCAACCAATTCCGTGCAGATAAAATCTGGTTGCTGAGTTCTTCAACTGTACCTTTAAACCTAAGAGACAAGTTGGGTGTAAAAAACAGAAGCAAAAATTTAATGGCATCAAGCAGCCTCGATCTTTTGACTTTTGGGATCTGTGACGAATATGCCAGCATCAAGGGCAGCTGAATCTGATGATGGTGCTATCTTTTATTAGAATCACACTGACCAGTCAGGAGGCAGGGAGATGGGAGGGAGGATTCAACAGAAAAGCACCTGATGATGTTGCCTACCTGTGGAGAACTGATGTGCGGGCATGAGGGTGACACACAGGGACACGTAGCCATGGCAAAGGCAGTTCAGAGGGTCCACTGTGCTGCCAGTTCTGGGGAGACTGTCCCAGCTCCCCTGCCAGATCCCCTTCCCCTTGTCTTCCTTGTCTCCTTGATCTTTCCGGACTGGAGCCTGCCCCCCACCGTTCCCTCTACTGCTCTCTAATTGGCTCCCATGGAGATTTACTTATTTTTAAATCAAACAAAAATTGAAAGGAAAAAATAAAACCCAAATAACTCTCTCTCTCTCTCTCTCTCTCTCTCTCTCTCTCTCTCTCTCTCTCTCTCTCTCTCTCCTCTCTCTCCTCCATTTCTGCTAGTCCTCTCCTTTTCCAAATCCCTTACAATAACAACTCGGAGGGGCTGCCTCCTCTTCATTACTTTTCCCTCTCTTTTATTGTGAAATCTAAGGCAAGTACACACACTCACAAACCGTAGGGCAAACCCTCCGTTTAAAGACGAGTCATAAAATGAGCGCCCATCGCAACACCACGAACTGTCCTGTAATACCCGCACTCCTCTCTTTGTCTTGTGAAGAAGCCCTTCGGTGAACTCGGTTTCTGACTGTCGAGTCAGAAGCTACATTTGCCAGCCTCTCCTGCAGTTGTATGTGTCCACATGAATGGAGGAAGGCCACGTTCTGGTCAGATCACGAAAAACAGTTTCCTTCCTGAGGTTGCCAGAGCTGCCCCAATTGCTTTGGAACCTTCGCCTCTGGGGGAGCTAGTCTGAGCTCTAACTTATACAACCATCTACACACCAGGGCCTTAGCAACCCAAGGGCACATTTTTCAATTACTACCCTTCCCTTACAGAAGGAACAGGACCCTGAATTTAGCACTCTTCATCATTTGGGATGAAGGGGTATGGTCACCAGAAGATTCCCCCCAGACTAGTGTAACAACCTGTTTTTCAATATTGTACTTTTGTTTGTTTGTTTGGTGTCAGGAGTAGGATCTGACAATATTGTATTTTTTAATGTTGTTAAATAGATATGATACCTACAAATATTTATGTGATATACAATAGTGTACATATTATATAGAAACATTTGTCATTTCTATGTGCTTTTCAAGTACAATTCAGTGACATGAATGATGTTCATCCTGTTGTTGCAACCTTCATGTGTTTCCAAAGTTTTTCATCATAGAAACCCAACACCCTTGGAACAGTACATATCTTTAATTTTGCATAAGAGGCACAATACTGATCTAGGAATTTTTCTAAAACTTATTCTATGTCGATGTTTTTTAGCTATAAACTGTTTTCACAGTTGAGTAGTATTCCATGTTATGCATACTCTACACCTTATCCAATATTCTGTTGATAGACATTTGCTTTTTTCCCTCTACCTTAGCTATTAAAGACAATGCTATCATGAAACACTTATATATGTTTGCTGGTTCACACATGTAAGGATTCCTTAGGATATACACGCATCCAACTCTGTCACAAAACAATTGTTTTCCAAAGCAGTTATAGGACTTGACACTTCTTCTAACCTGCACTAGTGCTCTTCAACAATCAGTGTTATTATTTCTTCCTACTTTAAGATCATCTATGTTTGATGTTCTGAAATTTAAACAAACTCTGTTGTGTCAAGACTTTATTTTTTATTCTATTAGAAAATGTTGGGTTTCCTACATCTTTCTTTCATCAATTCTGGAAAATTCTCTGCCAGAAATTCCCAGATATTACTTCTCCCCCATTCTCAATATTGTTGCCACACAGAATTCAGATTAAGCATGTTCTATCCCACCTCATGCTATCTTCCTGTATTTTTTTTCTATTGCTATCCCAAATACTACAAATTAAATGTTAGAGATTTATTATCTTCTAGTTCTAAACACCAGAAATCCAGGGTGTTCTGCTGAACATTTCACAAAGCCAAGATCAATATGCCAACCGGTTTGTGTTCCTTTCTGAGGGCCCTGGGGGAGAATCATTTGCCAAGCTCACGCAGTTTGCTGGCCAAATTCACTCCCTCGCTGCTCTAAGACTGAGGCTACTGTTTCCCTGATTATTTTTGACCAGAAATCATTCCCCTCTTGTAAAGGCTGCCACATTCCTTGGTGAATATCCCATCGTCATCTTCAAAGCCAACAACATCATTTGGAGCCTTGGTGACATTTCTTATGCTGCCTCATCTCTTGTATTTCAGCTGGGAAATGTTCTCCACTTTTAACAGCTCACGTGGTAGGTTTTAGCCCATCCAGGATACTCTCCCCATGTCTAGATCTCTAACCTTAATTACATCGGCAAAGCTCCTTCTGCAATTTAACATGGCATGTTTATAAATTACAGGGATCAGAGTGTGAATGTCTTTGGGCAGGACATTATTCTGTCTACCTATAGCTCTTCATCCACCACTTGTCTGTCAGTTTAGTATACTGAGTTGGCTTATGTGTTGCTGTGATGCTGGAAGCTAGGCCACTGATATTCCAAAGGTCAGCAGGGAAGTGACACTTCACCCGAAGTGTCAGAGAATGGGCCCTTCCTGTCTGAGAGCCCTCAAAATGTGACTGTGGAGGAATGGACAATGGCAACATGAGTCAGGTAAAGCCTATGGGAATGGAGCCTTCAGATCTTGATTTGCTGAAGGGATCTGACTACAGGTACAAAGAAATAGCTACAAAAATCTGCTACTGATCAAAACCTGGACTTGTTGAAGTAAAAATCTAAGAAATTGGAATTAATTGAAAATTAATAGGATGAATAAGGATGGGGACAGTAGGCATTAACAAGCTGAAGGGGTCTGATATTGGCCATTTTAAATCAGAAATCATGATTGACTATGCCAGGAATAACACAATCAAGAGCATGGCCTTCTTTGGCAAAAAGGACACTGCAAAATCAATCATGAAGTACAATGTTGTCTGTGATAGGATTATATCTATCGGGCTTCACAGAAATCCAATCAATACAACTATTAGTCAAATTTATGCACAAACTACTAAAAATAGTAATGAAGGAACTGAAAAAAATCTACCACATACTTCATCCAATCAAGATGCTTTGATGATTATTGTCAATCATAATGCAAAAGGTGTAAACAAAGAGAAAGGAACAACAGTTGGAAAATATGGACTTGGTGAAAGAAGCAAAGCTGGAAATACCATGATAGAATTTTTCAAAACAAACAACTTGTTCATAGCAAATATATCTTTCAATAACATGGAATCCCCAAATGCGAGGACAAATATCAAACTGGCTACATCTGTGAGAAGAGAGGCTGGAGTTCAATGTCAACAGCTAAAACCAGGCTGGTTGCTGGCTATGGAACAAACCATCAATTGCTCGTGAGTAAGTTCAAGGTACAGCTAAAGAACATTTAAACAAGTCCATGAGCACCAAAATTGAACTTGCATCTATTCCACCTGAATTTTAAGAGCATCATATATGAAGAAAGCAAACGGTCATTAAAAAAACTGGAAAGAAAGAAAAGCTTAAAAGGATATCAGAAGGAAAAAAAAAAGGATGTCAGAAGAGACTCAAACTTGTTCTTAATCATAGAGTACCTAAAGCAAATGGAAAAAAGGATGAAGTCAAAGAACTGAATAAAAATTTTCAAAGGGCAGCTTAAAATGACAAAGTCAAACATAATGAAATGTTCAAAGACCTAGAATTAGAGAACCAAAAGAGAAGAACCATGCTGAACCTGCTCAGCACCTCTTAAATGGAAAGAACTAAAGGAAGAGGTCCAGCCTCAAGTTGCAAGATTGAAAGATTCTATGGGTGACACATTTAATGATGCATGAGGCATAACAAGAAGGTTAAAAGAATACACAGAGTACCGAAAAGAACTAGCTGACATCCCACCATTCCTGGAGATAGCATAGGAGCAAGAATCAGTGATACTAAAGGAAGAAGTGTAAGCGGCACTTAAAGCTTTGGCCAACGCAAGTCTCCAAGAATTGACGGAATGCCAAAGGAAGGGTTTCAACAAGCTGATCAGGCACTGGAAGCACTCACTGATCTAGACCAGGAAATCTGGAAGACAACTACTTAGCTAACTGATCGGAAGAGATCCATATTTGTACCCATTCCAATGAAGAGAGACCCAACAGAATGATCAGTATATAGAACAATATGGCTGATATCACAAGTTAGCAAAATTCTGCTGAATATCACCCAACCACTGTTGTAGCAGAACATTGACCAGGGGCTGCCAGAGGTTCCAGCAGGATTCAGAAGAGAATGTGGACAAGAGAATGTGACATCTACTGATGTCAGATGGGACTTGGCTGAAAGCAGAGAATACTAGAAAGACATTTACTTGGGTTTTATTGACTATGCCAAGGCATTTGATGGTGTGGATCATAATAAACTGTGAATAACCTTGAGAAGGAAGGGAATTCCAGAACACTTCATTGTGCTCACATGGAACTTGCACTGGAATCAAAAGGCAGTTGTGCAAACAGAATACTTTCTGGTTTAAAATCAGGAAATGTGTGCATTAGGGTTGGAGTCTGTTAACCATACTTATTCAATATCTACTGTGAGAAAATAGTCAGAAAAGCTCTGATATTAAGAATAATGTGGCATCAAGATTGCAAGAAGGTTTATTAACAACCTGCAAATGCAGATGGCACGACCTTGCATGCTGAAAGTGTGAAGAACCTCAAGCCCTCATCAAATATTAAGGATCACAGCCTTCAGTATAGAGAAGGACCAAATCTTCACAACTGCACTAAAAGGACTCATCAAGATAAATGAAGAAAATATGGACGTTGTCAAGTTGGATCCAAAACCAATGCTCATGAAAACAACTGCCAAAAGATCAAGAGTCATATTGCATTAGGTAAATCTGCTGTGCAAGACCTCGTTAAAGTATTGAAAATCAAGGACATTATTTTTTATTTAAATTTTATTTTATTGGGGATGCTTATCACAATCCAAACATATATGTGTTTTGTCAGACACATCTGTATATATGTTGTCATCATCTTTTTCAAAACATTTTCTTTCTTCTTGAGCCCCTGTCATCAGCTCCTCATTCTTGTCCCATCCTACCTCCCCCATGTCCCCTTGATAATTTACAGTCTTGTGTGTGTGTGTGTGTCTTATACTGAGTGCTGTCTCATTTCATCCACTTTTTTTCTGTCCATTCCCCTGGGATAGGGGCCATATATTGATCATTATGATTGGTTCCCCTTTCTTCCCATCCCTGCCATGGTTATTCTTCTAGTATGCTGCTGTAGGGTTTGTCTGTTCTGGATTCCCTGTGTTGTGGGCTCTTAACTACCAGTAAACATGCTCTGATCAAGCCAGATTTGTAAGATAGAGTTGGGGGTCATCTTAGTGGGGGGAGGGGAGAAGCATTAAAGAACTAGAGGGAGGTTAAGGACATCATTTTGAGGGTGAAGGTGGGCCTGACCTGCCATGGTACTTTCCTGTACCTTGTGTGCATGTGAAAGTTGGACACTGAATAAGAAGACCAAAGAAGAATCCATGCATTTGAATTGTGGTGGTGAATAAGAATTTCAAAGTATCGTGGACTAAGAAAAGGACAAGTCAATCTGTCTTGGAAGAGTACGGCCAGAGTGCTCCCCGAAGGGAAGGAGAGTGAGACATTTAGACATGTCCTTAGACATGTTACCATGGAGACTAGTACTGCTTGGTAAAGTAGGGAGAAAGAGAAAGGCCCTCAAGACGCTGGATGAACACTGTGGCTCCAGCTATGGGCTCTAGCATAGAACCGACGGGAAGGATAGTGCAGGAGCAGACAGTGTTTGCCTGCAGTGCACAATGCCACTCTGGGTCAAGTCAACAATAGCAGAGCTCTGAGCAGCTTTTCACATTTTATACCTTGGCCTCTTAGTATTGCACTCCAGGTAATGTTTTCATGTCCCTCTCCTAGTTCACTAATCCTCCCCTGAGTGGTATACAATCTGCTGCTTCATCCATTAATTCAGCTTTCATCTTCGATTATTGCATCTTTCTAGAAGTTGTATTTTTCCCAATTAAACTGAGTCCTTTTTTATCAAACACCTTTCCTTAATCATACTTTTAAAACATGTGTGCATTTAAGTACATGACTATCTTTAGACATACACATACATATATTCACTTACATTTATATTATAGATATACATCATCATATGTAAAATATCATGTAATTCCACATCTGCAGTCTTTAGAGGTCTGATTCTGCTTTGGGTCGTTTCTTCGGCCTCTGAATGTATGTGGGTTATTTCCTTATGTAGTTTGAAAATTTTGATTACACATCCGTGTCCTTTGAGAAGACTAAAAATGGACATGTCCTTCTAAACAGGGCCATTAGGTTGCTAACAAATCAAGTAAGTTACTTGTTTTCTTGGAGTCTCTTGGGTAATAGAAATTGTAGTCCTAACTTCACTGTGGTTCTCAATCTTAAGGAATATATTTAACTCCTTCACCCAGAACAAAAATGTAGATGGATCAGTTTCCTTAAGATTGTTGTGTAGAACAGGGTTTTTCCTCCTTCATCCACCTAGAGTGTACCAGTCCCAGCTCCATTCTGACCTTCTATCTCGCAGCCTCAGGTTTTGTCTCTTGTCTTCTGTGGATCCCTTGGGTCTAGACTTTGGGACTTTACACTACAAGAAGAAAAATAAATAAACTCGTGTCTGTTGACATAGTAATTGCTCTCTTGGGAACACCTCCTAAGGATATAATTCACAGAAGAAAAACTGATGAAATGTTTATTTTCTTCCTGTGTAATGGAAGGACGGGATGGGGAGAGCTCTTTTTGTACTTTTTTTTTTTTTTTTTTGGTACTTGGAAAGCTAGTAGAACCCATGAAACATGATGATATAACCCAATGATTATATAAATACAGATAATAAGGGAGAGAAGGGACATAGTGTTCATAAGAGAATTCCTAATCAATCAGTAACAACGCTGAAATAACATTAAGCTGGGAGACAATGAACTATACGGGTCAGGAGAATAATTAATTTGAACTTTGAGCCGGCCTTTAACAAAGTTCAAAGGCTCCATACTGAAGTCATTTTTTTATGAATTAGGTCAAATGTATGCCAATATCATTTTCTGATTACTGGCTCTCCCTTTGCAGGGAAAATGCCAAGCTCATGCAGACTCATCGTAGGAAAAGGGGTCCTGGTCTTGGGACTGAAAAGAACAGTAACTGATGGGCTTCACTTTGTTGCTGGGCAGATAAGTCCTCACAGCACCCCAGCAACGGCTCTAGGAGACCAGGTGTAATAATGGAACATGCACAAAGAAGACCTAGAATTAAGAAGAAACTGAAGGGAAAAACATACTTGACATTTCTCAAGCTAACGAACTGAAGAAGGAAATTCAAGCTTGAGTTGCAATTTTGAAGGGTTCTATGGCTGCGACAATGGGCTCAAACATAAGAAGAACAATTGTGAGGGTTAGGCGGTTCGTTCACCCCTGCCTTTGAGTCATTGGCATCAGCTGCTGCTGCAGGCAGAGAAGCGAGCTGCGGAGAAGGTGGCCGAGGTGGAGGAGGCAGGCCCAAGAAGCAGCAGCGGAATGGAGCAGCACTACCTCCACAAGGAGAAGGCGCTCAAGGCCAAAGACCTGTGGCAGCAGGGAGGTGGAACGGTGGACCCAGGCGAAGATGCCGCCCCTGCAGAACTACTCTGTCGGAACAGGGAGGCCTGCCTTGATTCCCTCCTGAGCTTCGTCTGTGACATCTGCCCAGAAATCCACAAGAACCACCGCATCATGGATAGGAAAGAAGGGTGGGCCAGCTGCCAGGCGTTGGCACTGTAGATGCTGGCGAGGACCAAAAAGCTAGCGCAGAGCTCAAGTCCTCTTCTTGCAAAAAGACCTTAAATGAGCTCCGTGTGTTCTGCAGCAGCTTCCTTCTCTTTTTTCACAGTAGTAAACCAAGTCCTCGGGGTAGACTTGGGGCTTATCCACAGCTTACATCGTTTTGCCTCACACTTCTTAGGAATTGAATGGTATACATGGTTTTCCTATGTTTTTGAGTTGAAACAGCATAAACTTTTTTTTCATAACTATCTAGTAACAATCCCTCCCCACAAAAAAAAAATCTTTGAAGAAAGAAATGAGTTAAATATTTCATTTCCTTAAAATTTTCTTTGAAGGTCAGGGACTTTATCAATGAAAAGAGTTGTGAGTAACTATTTTGTAACCTGTGTGAACAGCAGCCAGCCCCAAAATAGCCCTCTGTGTTTGAGAGGTAGAACAATGAATACAGGTTTCCCCCGCTGTCCAAAAAGGCAGCTTTCCAGGGAAGGCTGTTGTAAGATGAGAAGACTTGAAGCAGAGAAGCATTTCGCGTTCATTTATGCGGGAAACTGTTTTGAGCTTTCCAGAAAACAAACCCACCAAGTCATATAAACTAAAACACAAAATAGTATTGATTTCCAGTGTTCACAGACATGGTTCCACGTCGCTGGCTGGACGCTGTGCTGCTGCTGACTTGACGCCGCTTCACTGTCTGCGGTCAACACTGCAAAATGCCCAAAGCCAGTTTTACTGCTCGCCTTTTCTCACACAAGCAAAAACCCCGTGAGCAAGAGCAGGCACTTGGGGAGACCTTTCAGAAATGCTCCAAGGCCAAGAGGCCAAACTCCAACTTTGGAAAAGCTAAGGAATCCCTGCACTCCTCTAGTTTGGGCTACTTTGTGTTTATAGAAAGACTAGCTGTTAGCACATAAGAGCTATTAACTTGTTATTAGTATAATGGTAATAATCACTTAAAAACAGATTCTCTGTAATGCAAAAAAGAACAATTGTGAGGGTGGCATTTGGTGGGGTTTGGGGACGCTGTTTCCTTCAGCTCGACCTAGGGTCACTGTGGGTCAGAACAGCGCAATGGCTCCCAATGTAAACAATGGACACAATATTAAAAGACACATAGTTGCTGCACCAAAAAGATGCTCAACCATTCCAAGAGATAGCATATGATCTATACGTGAGAATCGATCAACAGCCATGAGTTTCTCGCTTGATCAAGGACCAATGGTGTGGAAGGAAGAGGTTTAAGCTGCACTGAAAGCTTTGACCAAGAGCCAGGCTCCCTCCAGGGATTAGCAAGACACCAGCAGAGATGTTTTAAAGAGAGAGGGTGCTGGAAGCGACCACTCATCTATGTCAAGGCAGCTTCCTGGCCAGGTGGCTGGAAGAGATCCATATTTGTTCCCATTCCAAAGCAAGGCAAGCCAACAGAAAGTGGAAGTTATCAAATAATGTCATTGATAGCACATGCCAACCATAAGATTATTTTGATTATGAGAATTAAAAATAACAATTTCAGTGATATATTGAAGGGAAGCTGAATTCAGAAGATGAAGGGGATCGTATCTATGAAAGGGTCACAAGGATACTGGTTAAGCAGAGAATACCAGAAAACTGTTTATATCTGGGGGTTTTTCCTATGCAAAGGCATTTGACTGTGTGAATCACAACAAATTAGGAGAAAAATGAGACGAATGGGAATTCTAGACCACTTAACATACTCCTGAGGAGCCTGTATACAGATAAAGCAGCAGTCATTCAAGCTGAACAAGGGAACACTGTCTGGTTTCAAATCAGGAAAAGTGTGTGTTGGGGTTGTACCCTCTCACGATATGTATTTAGTCTGCACGCTGAGCAAATAATAAGAAAATCTGTATGAAGAATAACCAGGTATCAGGGTCATAGGAAAACTCAGCAATGGTCAGCGATTTGTCAATAACACAGCCTTGGGTACTGAAAATAAGTAAGATTGAAGTGATTACTGATGGAAATAAATAATTATAGTCCAGTGTGGAGTATATCTCAACATACAGAAAACAAAAACCTCACAACTGCATCAATAAGGAACATCATGATAAATGGAGAAAAGATGGAAGTATCCAAAATTTCAATGTATTGGGGTCCACAATCAGCACCCATGGAAACAGCAATCAATAAAACAAAGACGTGTTTCATTGGGCAACTCTTTTGCACAAGTACTTTTTAAATTGTTCAAGAGCAAAGATGTCACTTTGAGTACAAAGGTGTGCCTGACTCAACCCTTACTGGTTTAATCCCTTCATATACAAGTAAAGGAAGACCTAATAAGAATGAAGAAGCTGAGTTATTGTGTTGGCTAAGAAGATTAAATATGCCAAGAAGGATGAACAAATATGTCTTCAAAGAATTATAACCAAAAGGTTCCATGAAGGTGGGGGTCACAAGACTTTGCCCCACGTCCTTTAGACGTGTTCCTGGAAAAGGACCTCCTCGGGAAGGCAGAGGATCACAAAAGAGGGAGACCCTCAGGGCGGACGGCACCATGGATGCACAGCCGTCATGGCGAACCTGTTGAGCACCTCATCGGTGCCGAGCAGGAGGAGAAATGGATGCGCAGACATCTAAGCACAACAGTGAATTCTCTAAAAGGCACTCAAGTCCAGGCTTCTCCCCTTTGTATTAATGCACCAAGATGCACCCTGAACTGCTTTCTCCATCTACACTGCAGTCTCGTGTGACCCATCTCCCAATGGCCATGGAGGACGTTCTTAGGATAATATAGCCCCTCTGCTTGGTAGACTCCGAGGAGGGAGGCTCACATTGCTGGAAGCGGTCTACACAGGCGTGCAAGCCACCCCGCCTCCTCTCCAGCGCCTCTCCCATGGCTTCACCCTACCTCTCTGTTCAGCCAGCGCAGCCCTGCTTGATTTCTTGAAGGTCCTTTTCTCCCATCACAAGCTCTCCAATCCCATGTGTTCTGGTCCATGCCGACTGAAGCCCACTTATTTCACTGCTCATTCCTCAGATCTGGCTTCAAACACACCTCCTCAGGAGGGGGCCCCCCCACCTGGCCGTGTCTCATGGGGTGAGCGCTGTTGCACGAGTTTTCTATTGCAGCTGCAGCAGATTACCGCAAAGTCGGTGGGTTGTGATCCGCAACATCGGCGGCGGTTAAAACCCACCAGCTGCTCCCTAGCGGAAGACGAGGTGCGCTACACTCGCAAACAGTTACAGTCTCTGAAACAGGCTGAGAACTGCAGCTCTAGAAGACACTCCATTTCCTTGCCTTGCCTTGCCCAGATTTTTGAGACTGCCTGAATTCCTTGGCTCACGGCCCCTCCCACCAGCCTCAAAGTACATCTCTCTAACCTCAGTTTCTGTCATTACAGTCCACTCTCTGATGCTAGTCCTCTTACTTACCACTTACAAGGTCCCTTGTGAGTATATGGGATGATCCAGAGAAACAAGAATCATATCCCCATTTCAAGATTGCTAATCCTATCTGTGAAGTTGCTGTACCAACATATTCACAAATTCTGCAGAATGGGACATGTAGGGCTTTGGGGGGCATTGTGCAGTCTATTACAAGTGGGTGTCTTTCTTTCAAAGCATTTATCATAGTAACAATATGTCACATACATATTTGAGTCACTATTTAATTGAGGTTCATTAGCTCCCTGTGCTGTGAACCCCACTATGACTAGGACAGAGTGTGTGCATTCATTACTGGACCTCAGCACCTTCATAAAAACAGCAAGCCCAACCCAGTGCCACTGAGTCAGTTCCACCTCAGGGCAACTCTTAGTGACAGAGTAGAATTGCCCCATCGTGTTTCCAGGGCTAGAAATCATTGAAGCTGCAGATTGCCTCCTTTTTTTCTCCAGGGGAGCAGCTGTAGGTTTGAACTGCCAACTTTTCACCTTGCCAGAGTTCTTCACACCTGGATCGGTGCTCACTACATATGTGCTGAGTTAAGAGACAGCCTGTTGTTGTCCAAGCCATCAAAGCAAGAATAATGAAGGTAACATGGTGACATGTTATATGGAAACTTCTTTTAACATCAATATTGTTTTCACTTTGTAAAACAAATAAAAACCAAGAGGGGAAAATGCAGAAAGGAGTGAATAAGCTTATAAAGATATTCAGCCAACAAAAATTTAAATCAAAAACTTGGTACTTACTTTGTATCCAAAAGCTGAAGTTGATGGTTGCTGTCTCTGTGGGACATCTTCAGTTTGGTGCTTTGCTCTGATATTGACAAGTCTACTCTGTTTAGAAGCTGTGAAATCTGGAAAAGAAACCTCCCTTGTAAAAATCACATCTAAATTCTTCAGCTGCAATTCCCAAGAACATCTGCCAAATTATAGTCTAGTCAATGGCATGGAAGATTCAATGTAACTTAATAAATTCATTTAGGATTCTGCCTCCACTTCCTACCATCGGTTCTTTCACAAGTGCCATTTCCAAATCAAGACCAGCCGCACTGCGAACAGATGCATCATGCATTGAGTATTGAGTAGAACCCTGTTCCTACCCACAACCACTGCACTACTTCTGCCAGCTCATATAAAATAGTCCCGTCTTCACACTGGGATTTCCGCTAATGCGGCTGCTAGCCACAGATCATAGAATTTCTACTGCCTATAAAATCCATTCAATGTAATTCCAGATTCCAAGACAAATCACAGAAAATACAATTTGTGGGCTCTATTTTCCCACCTATTTTCCTCCATTGCCCACCTATTTCCTTTGTATTCTTTTGTTTCCTTTAAAATAAAAGTTCATATAAAACCAACCCTTTGTGAAATGTCTATAGTTCCTGAAAAATTATGATGTTCAAGATTCCAAACAACTGTATTGGTTAAATCCAAAACAAAGAATAAGCATGCCCCTTTTGATGGATTTCTTTGAGTATTTTACATGGCTTGGCCTTCAAGAAGCTCAACATTTTTTAAAACTGATTTTCTGTCTTTACTCATGAAAAAAATCAGTAGAACTGTCATCTGTTTATTTTTTCATAGTATCTCGGTTCTTCATACAAGTAACTTCAGGTCTCAACTGGTAGCAAAAGATACAAATATGAAGTTAGGAAAGAAACAATTCTGCCCAGGTTGGAATGTCATTGCCAGGTACCATGGAGGGGATTCTGCCTCAAGACAGCTTCCTGCGTGTGGAGGAGACCTGCTGCACAGGGTGTGACCCTTTCAGAAGCAGATCTCTTCGACTGTTCTCTGGGCATTGCTTGGTAGGTTGGAGCAGTCACCCACTGGGCTGGTGGAGGGGAAATTCACGTGGAGCCCAGGTGAGGGCGGAGTGGGTTCTGTGCTGCTCGCCGCAATTTTGAAACTACCAGCTGCTCCTTGGGAGGGAGATGAGGCTTTCTAGTGCTGTAAAGAGTTACCTTCTCAGAAACCCACAATGGCAATTCTACTCTGTCCAGTGGGATCATTAGGAATCAGAATTGACTCAGGAGCAGAAAGGTTTGTTGTTTGTTTGTTTGTTTGTTTTTGTTGCAGCACCCGTATGTCACCCAGGGACCCCATCCACTGGAATAAAGCAATCAACGAAAGCAAACACATTTCCATCGAGTCCATTCTGGTTCACACACACCTTTTAGGACAGAGAAAGCAGCCCCTTTGGGTTTGGGAGGCTGTAAATCTTTAGTGGGGCAGGAAGCCTGTAGGAGCAGCTGGTGGGTTCAAACGGCTGGCCTCATGGTGAGCATTCACGTCACCACTACGCCACCAGGGCTCCATTTTAGTGGAATGGTGTCTCTTTAAATCAAGAAGAGCAATTTGGGTAGACATTGTGGGAAGAAGTTTTAAACCGACTCTTTTATGGCAAAGAGAAACTTGTAAATGGCTAAAAAAAAACTTATAAAATTTTAATGGTTTTGCTTTGTATTCTATAAATGTCAAGTAGAATATATTAAAATGAATTGGCTAAGCGGCCTTTTAGCTGGATATGGAATAAGGAAGACCAAAGAAGAATCCAAGCGTCTGAATTGTGGTCAGGAGAAGAATATTGAAGGTGCCATGGACAGCAAAAAGGGGAAATTCCTTGGAAAAAGTATGACCAGACTGCTCCTTAGGGATAAGGATGGCAAGACTTTGTCTCATATACTTTGGCATACCATCAGGGGAGACTGGTCCCTGGAGAAGGGCATCCAATTGGAGGGTCCAAGGAGGGGGGGAAAGCCCTCAGCAAGATGGACTGACACCATGACTGCAGTGATGGGCTCAGGCACAGGAACAATTGCAGTGCTGTGCATCGGGCTGATCTGAGCTAGACCCAACTCAATGGCACCTAACATCTTTTAGCTTTGACCTAATTTTGTCCCAAATGAAGGGCCTACATGTCCCATATGCTGAGGTCCAACATAAGATGAATCCCGGTGAATACAGTTTCCTCATCCAAACATTGGCACGTGAAAGAATGTTGAACACTTCTCATTCGAGAGAGGTGTTGGAAATAGAAATGAGAATTTCTGGAACATGGCTATGGTTTTAGGAATGAGAAGAAAGACTCTTTAGAAGGAGGTCTATGCTGAAAAATCTTGGAGGTGTGGTTGCCAGACACAGAGAGGGTCTGTCTAGAAAACAGAGGGAAGGAAAAAGTAAAGAAAGAAGATGCTTTTGATTTGCTAAAACCCATGCTGGGTGTCCCCAGCGGGTTTCTCCCCCAAAAAATAATAATCTGAACCATGCTATCCTTAGCGAAGAACAAATTAACTGCTTTTAAAAGGCTGCTTGAAGCAGGTCATACCTGGCCCTCTGCATCTTTAATTTTTGTTTCCAAAATGAGTTTGGCAGCTTGCTGTTCCTTGTTCAAGTGCTGAAGCCCCTCATAGGTTGATTTGTGCTCTGCGGAGAGTCGGGCTATGCTGGCGTCACATCTGTCCAGACAAACACCAATGTGAACTCTTTAAAGTTTAAAAACCTACACCAAAGTTTTCATACATACTATAAAATGCATAGCTCCACCAAAAGAAATTACACTGTCAATCAACCTTTCAACAGAGTTGCTTTCAGTACAGTGTTTAAATTAAACCACAAGAATAGCACTCAATAGGACTAGCGATGTACCATCAAAGTAGCTTTCCAATGCTTATGTGTACAGAACTATACATGTAATAAATGAGTCTAATTACAAAAGCTAGAAGTGGTTTGTTACTCTTCAGTACAATCCGTGCATTTTCAAGTTCCAGATCTCCTTGGATTTAGGAGGCAATATCGATCACATGTGAAACACTACTTCGAATCTTAGACCACATGACCTGCAGGGCTGTATGCTTTTGAGGGGAGCCCAGAGCAAGGAAGGTTTTGTACCTGTTTCAAGCTGTAGTGAAAGCTGTTATACCCTTGGACCTTATAACTTGGCATATCCAATGATGTTCAAAGAACCTGTGGCAGAAAAATTGTGTACAGCACCTCTATCAGATCCTGATAGAGTCACTAAATCCCTTGTCTGAGAGTAGCTGCTAAATTGCTAGTGGACTGAAGTAGAGACAGAATGCTTAGTCCTGGGGCATTAAGTGACCATGCAATGTATTTTACATGTTATCTAATCCTACTGCAGCAGAAATACCACCACTGGATAGCTTGAACAAGTAGAATCATATTCTCTCACAGTTAAAGAGGGATAGAAATTCAAATTGAGGGTGTTAGTTGTAGGGGCAAGTTTTTCTCTTTCTGTTGGCTCACAGCTTAGAAGAAGGACCCTGATCTCCTTCTGTCATCCCACAGAGATCTGCCTGGGTCTGGGTCTCAATCTTTCTCTGAGTCTAGTAGGTTCCCAGTGCAGGGATCCCAGGTCCAAAGGACACAGTTGGTAGAGGTAGGTCTTTCTTGATCTCGCCTTGTTCATTCACTCTCCTTGATACCTCAATAGAGGTTGACTCAAGACCCAGTCTAATCTTGTAGATTGTATCCAGCCACATTAACAATCCTGCGTCATCAATATCATTGAGGTTAGGATTTGTAACACACGCTGTAATACCATCAGAGTATAAACAGAGTCAAATTGACATGTTTGGGGGAAGAAGGAGGGAAGAGATAGACACTGTGAAATCCATAACACAAATCTGAGCAATTCATTATGAACATCAAGTCACTCAGGTGAACAGCACTCTGTATTGAGGATAAGGGTATACAGCAATCAAGCTCCATCCCTTTCTGAAGGCCCAAGTTACATAGCTCAGACATCTGCGCCTGCCACTGCGCCCCTTCAACTCTCACCTATAGTTGCTGGAGGGGTCCCCAGTGACCGTGGCCTGAGGAAGTCTGTCCCAAATCACTGTAACACTTGCCAAAATGCGTGTGCCGTTTGGAAGAAGGCTACGCACTCCTACAGGGTCACTCGGGATCACTCTACAGCAGCGGTTCTCAACCTGTCAGTTGTCCCCCCTTTGTGAGTCAAATGACCCTTTCACAGGGGCTGTCCAATCCATAACAGTAGCAAAGTTACAGAGATGAAGTAACAAAGAAAATCATTTTATGGTTGGGGAGTCCCCATAACACGAGGAACTGTATGACAGGGTGGCAGCGCAAGGAAGGTTGAGAACCGCTGCTCTGGAGCCTACTAAGGAAGGGAAACACCTAGCGCTGTCAGAATCTTCAATCACAGATCCTAGGGTTCATTGGCCTACAAGAGAGGAAAGCCAAACTCCCGTGAGAAGCTGGCTAAGGACTAAAGATATGGAAAGATATCTGACAGAGGCGTGGTGACAGAGGTATGCCGTATATAAATGGATCACTCAGAAATTACCAAGTATTTATGCTCCTTTGAATGCTTATGAAAGGGTGTCCACAGCAAAGGAGGTTCCTGATAATGTGAACACAATGACACAGTCCTTGTCAGTCCCTCCTTGTCTCACCATCTCTGTCATTGCTTAAAGGACGCGTGTATCAAATGGCCATGACAATAGGACTCAGCAGAGTAGGCATGCCTTTACCATGGCTAATGTGCTGCCCTCACTGCTGGGTGCCTAACTTATCAGTGACAAACAACACTTGGCTTCCACCCAACATGGCACCGGGCAGCCGACCAGCTTGCTACCTGGAAATATTGTTGGCAATATTGCTTATCAAAAAGGAAACATTTTTATCCAAAGAAGTAAGACAATGGACAGGTAGTTACAGACTCACTGTTCTCATGATGCACTACATCACCAGGAAGCGATGCACTGATATGACAGTGGAATGACCTGTTAATAACTCACTTATGGGACTGCTGGGTGACAACATATTGCAGGGACAGAGCATTGTCCTGTGAGATGTAATATGCGCTCTATAAAAAAAACAAAAGACAGCGTTTTCCTCAATAGTCAGAAACAGAAGTCCAGGAACCAGGAAATAGCTATTCTCAACATAATCCCTGATTGACAAAAGTCATTCTCCTTGTTGCTTTGGATTCAGCTAGCTTCCCAACAAAATGATGCTTTCACTGGGGAATAACAAAGGTTCCCAAAGACAGGAAACTGTGGCGCTCAGTGGGTGCTTTAGGCTTCTCAGGCTTCTGAACCAATAGACAAAAAGGGCGGTTACTATACTGGTTGGGGTGAGTGGTCATGATATCAAGGAGAAACAGAGACACTGCGCCCAGTGAAGATAAGAGGCACGTGTGGAATTATCTTCCTACTTCCATGCCAGGTAGTGGAAGGCAGAGGAAGACAGTTATGCATGGGCCCTGGGTGACTCAGGCCCTTCAGGCATCATCTATTGACCCCAGAGCCCAGTGTGGGTTTCACTGAGGGAGGAGACACAGAGTGGGTAGAAGGAAGGAGTCATAATTATCAATCTGGCCTCATAGTCAGCTATAGAAATGAGAACTCTGTGCATAGGTCCCATATTTGTTTTATATACATATACTTGAGTTATAGCTAACTTTAAAAATTGCTCCCATTATATATAAAACCTTTTTTTTCCAAAGTGGTGATTAAGCTTAGGAATTTTTTTAAGGTCCAAGGTATCCATGAGGATTAGTGAGTGAACATGAAAGGAATAACTGTCTGGCACTAAAATCTTTTATGCGAGGGGCAAGATGAGTGCATCTTCATTTGGACAAGGGACAGTTGCATAATGTTGCTATTGAAGGTCTGACTAGGAGCAAAAGGGTGGATGAACCAACTCCACTCACATCAAAGGGACTGACGCCCAGAAACCACACTGCCCAGACTCACATGCCAGCAGAACTCTGACTACATTCCACTTCGAGAGACACTGTGTAAAGTTCGGAAGGCAGAGGAGGAAGAGATGCCCTTATGCTGGCCTTGCCACAGTGACCAAACTGTGGATGTGAGGTTTGCAGTCCCTTCCAGACACACTCCTTCAACTCGCTGATGTAACTACCAGAAGAGGCTAAGATGACCGTGGTTCTTTTCGGACCTTATACTTCCTGTTTTGCTGAAAGCCAGCTGTTTCCCTTACTTTTGCAACCCCAAATCTCACAATAATTTTGCACATCTCAAGTTTTCCCTTTCAATCAAATCCTTTCCTGTTAAAATAGAAAGAATACTTTCTATTTTTCTGACCAGTACCCTCATATGGATAAGTCATCAGAAATTTATCAGAAAGCATACAAAATATTAAGCAATTACCTCTGGATCGTGTGTAGTTTTTATTCTTTTGCATGTTTCTCTTTATGGGACTCATTTTTTTACAGTACATGTGAGTGGTTTTTATAGTCAAGTAAAAATAATTGTAGCGAATATTTTAATTACAACTCAGGCTAATTAAAACAACAACAAGAACAATGGTATAGTCTACTATATCTACGCAAGCCACTCAGGAAATGGAAATGAGTCTGGAAAAAAGGAAGCCACTCTGAAGAAATGTGGGATTGAGTTGGTTTATGAATGTGAAGTCAGCTGTCCTCAGTAAAAGTCAAGATGCTATTGTTGGACCCCCTATGATTCAGTCAGTGGGTATTAATACAGTCCCTCTCTCTGTGTCAGATACTACATACAACCTGAAACAGTAGAAAGAAGATGCTCACTATAACCCACACAATACACTGTGTGGAGTGGAGATTTCTTAAATCGTGCATATCCCCACACTATCAAAATCCTACTTGGTTTACGTGTGTATTTTTCCAATGTTTATGGGGTTACATTTGGCATCTTGTTCTGGCTCTCGTCCCAATCAATTCTGCCAAATGAACTTGGAAGATTGGGGAGTCGCTGAACAAAACATTAGAAACACAGACAGAGAAGAGCATGTCGGTGGCCGGTTATACATTCAGTAAATTGCCACTCGACAGTGCATCTTTCTAGATGCATGCATCCGATGTGCATTTCTCAAAATGTGCATCCGCGCTGAGACAGAAACTCTGAAAGCATGAACAGTTCCTTAAATGATTCAGAGAGTTAAAAAGATATTTTCTAAAGCACTCAGGATATTTGCAAACAACTATCAAAAACAGTACATAAGTTAATGATGTCTACATTAAATCTTTCAAAAGCTAGCAGAAAATAAAACGCTGTTGAGCTGTAGTCATTACACCATGAATAAAGACTAAAGAACATACTAATGCTTGCTAGGCATTGTAACAAATTGGAATTTGTAAGCATTCACTAATCACTTTCCATTAAAATATTACAAGTTGAAAATACTACCTGCTCTTTCAGTTAAACATGGCAAGTTGAATATAAGCTCTTGCTGCTCCTATAAACCTATCAAGATGACTAAATGAATTAAAAAGTCTTAAATCCACAAGGACAAAACGAATAGGAAAAAATGGGAAGCAGATGGATCTTATGAAAGACAAAGCAAAACATCTGTTCGGCTACAGCTGGTGCTATAGTCCTGCTGGGACTCTGTATCTAAAAACTACTCCAAATAAGAAGGTGTCTCTATTCCCATGGGGCAATAAGGTCAAAACTGGTTCCACTTCTGGCAGAAGACTAGAGCCAGGATAACTAAAACCAGAGTCTTGCATGGGGTCCCACCAGCTTTGGAAAGAAGCTGAAAGCAAAGCCAAACAGAGCCTGGAATAAAATGACTTGAAAAAATGTATATTTTTAAGATACTCATATAAATAAAAGAGAGATTGACAATCATAAAGAGAACTCTATGTTAAATAAAAACAGGCAGAGATGAAAGAAGAATAAGTAGATGAGAGATAAAAGACAGAAACCCTAAAAATAAGTTATGCCACTAACTTCCTAAGTTCAATGAATGCTAGACAGAACGTGGTTGAAGACAGAACCAGTGAATTAGAGGAGAGTAGCAGGAGTTTCCCCAGAAGATAACACAGACACAAAGATTAAGAATGGTTTTTTAAAAGGTTTAAAACATAGAAGGCAAGGAGAGAGTTCCTAACGTAGGTCAAAGTCAAGGAGAAGTCAAAGAAGAAAGAGGCAGAGGAAGGCAGAAAAGCAGTGTGTGGAGTAGAATGGCCAAAGCATTCTTAAAACGGAAGAAAGATGTGAGTTTAAAAGCGCTCAATGAGCCTTTTGGCTCCCTGCATGGCACCACGGCAGTCAGCAAGAACAAACGTCTTACAAAAGGTGGTGAAAAAGCAGCTTAGAAGAACGTGATTGACCCATTTTCTAAGAAAGCTTGGTATGATGTAGAAGGACCAGCTATGTTCAACATAAGAAAAACTGGGAAAACACTAGTCACCAGGACTCAGGGAACCAAAATTGCATCTGATGGCCTCAAGGGTTGAGCTTTTGAAGTGAGCCTTGCTGATCTGCAAAATGAAGAGGCTGCCTTTAGAAAACTTAAGTTTATTACTAAGGATGTTCAGGCCAAAAACTACCTAACCAACTTCCATGGCATGGATCTTACACGAGACAAGATGTGCTCCATGGTCAAAAAATGGCAGACCAGGGCTGAGCCCCGGTGGCGTAGTGGTTGTGCGCGGGACTGTGGCCCACTAGGTTGGAGGTTCAAATCCAGCAGCAAGGCTGGGCCTCCTCCTCCCACCACCAGAAGGCAGTGATGCCCAAAAACAAAAAAACAAAAAAAAAGGATTCACTAAAATATTTTTAAAAATGGCAGACCATGATTGAAGCTCATGTTGATGTCAAGGCTACCGATGGGTAGCCTTCTGTTCTGTTCTGTTCATCTGTTCTGTGTTGGTTTTACTAAAAAGCGCAATCATCAGATTCGAAGACCTCTTATGCTCAGCACCAACAGGTCTGCTCAGTCTGAAAGAAAATGATGGAAATCATGACCTGTGAGGAAGCGGTTAATAAATCGATTCCAGACAGCAGCAGTAAAGACATAGGAAATGCTTGCCAGTCTATTTATCCTATCCATGATGTGTGTGGCAGAAAAGTAAAGACACTGAAGAAGCCCAAGTTTGAATTGGGAAAACTCATGGAGCTTCATGGTGAAGGTGAGAGTTCTGGAAAGACTACTGGAGATGAGACAGGTGCAAAAGTGGAATAAGCTGATGTCTATGAGCCACCAGTTCAAGAATCTGCTTAAAATTCAGACGTAATGTTGACAGATAAAAGGTCTTATTGTGTGTGGCGGGAAGGGGGGGGAGGGCTCAATGAATAAAAGTAGAAGAAGTAAAAATAAATCTCGAAGAGTGAAATCCAAATAATAAACGCAGATACTTGCTATTTCCTACATGCCTGAAAAAAATTAATAAAAACCATTTTAAATTTATGACGCAAGGATAATAATGTATAAAGATGCAATGTGGGGCTGAGCCCTGGTGGCCTGCGGGCTTGGTGATTCAAATCCAGCGGTGGTTCTCAGGAGCAGTACTGGGTAGCGCCCACGACCACCAGAGGCAGTGATGCCAAAAAAAAAAAAAAAAGATGTAATGTGAAGCAACAACAACACAAAAAGCCAATCGAACCAATTTAGCATACAAAATAGAGAATTATAAATAATACTTACAATTATTATTCATATATTCTATAAAAGGAAGAGATAAAAATAATTCACAGCAAAAAATTAACCAAAATAAAAAGATTCAGGACTGAAGGAAACTAGGGTGTTGGGAGAGTAGAAAATACACAGAAAACAAATAGCCAATTGGCAGAAGTCCACCTTTATCAAAATTGACAGTGACAGAATGGATAAGAAAACAGATCCAATGATATTCTGTCAATAAAAGACCCACTTTAGATTCAAACACAAATAACCTAAAAGCGAGTGAGTGGAAGGAAAAAATTCCTTACAAATACCAACCCAAAGAAATCTGAAGAGATTGTGTTAGTATAAGAAAAAGTGGAATTTAAGTGGAAAACTGATACAGAAGACAAAGAAGGACATTAGAGAATGATGAGGGGATCAATTCATCAACACGTCACTTTTTATAGTTGATAGACTGAAATTGCTTATGGTGGTGATTGCCAAAATCTTATTAATATAATTAAACTATTCAATTGTATGATATGTGGGGCTGAGCCCCAGTGGCATAGTGGTTGAGTGAGGGACTGCGGCCCATGGGCTTGGCAGTTCAAATCCAGCAGCGGCTCTCCGGGAGCAAGGCTGGGTTGCTCCCACCACCACCAGAGGGCAGTGATGACTCCCCCCGCAAAAAAAAATTGTATGATGTGAAAATCCGTTAAAAAAAACTTGCCTGCCGTCAAGTTGATTCCAACTCATGGTGACCCTGTGGAACAGAGCAGGATTCTCACTGCGGCTTTCCAAGACTCTGAGTCCTCACAGAGATAGAGAGGCTCATCTGGCCTCAAGCAGCGGCTGGTGGTTTCAAACTGTCGATCTTGCTGTTAGGAGTCCAAGGTTCAATTAATCATGCACTATGAGTCAGTGGTTGATCTTCTGTCTGTACCTTTTCTCTTTGTAAACCTTTTAGAGCCATTTTCTTTTTCTGTAATTGAAATGACTCCCCTACATACTGTTCAGAATAAGCTTTGTGTTCCAAAAGTAGTTGATAGAACATCTAGCAACAATATAAATACGGAAGTAGAAAACCTGATCAATGCTATGATCTAACTAGGCATCATTACCACACCAGTATAAGGTTCAAAGAATTCATGGAATAATTCTATTATCTTTTCATTCCATTAGTCCATAAACCTTTTAAGCCCCACATATTTAGAACTTTGTACCCAAGAGCAATACAATACACATTCTTCTCAAGTGCACAAGGATCATTTTCTAGGATGAACCTTATGTTAGCTCACAAAATAAATATCAACAAATTAAAAATCATAGAAAGCATACAGCATATCTTTTCTGGCCACAATGGAAGAACGTTATAAATTCACAAACTGGAAAAGACGTAGATATGTGGAAATTACACAGTGCAGTATTAAAAATGGATGAGAAGCTTAAATATAAGAGTGAAATTGGTGGTGCAGTGGTTGTGTGTGGGACTGCAGCCCACAGGGTTGATGGTTCAAACCCAGCAGCAGCTCTCCAGGAGCAAGGCTGGGCTTCTTACTCCCACCAGGGCAGTGATGCAGAATTAGAAAAAAGAGTTAAACCAGAAAACATAGAAAAGAATACAGGACAAATCTCTATGACCTTGAATTTGGCAGTGGGTTCATAGATATGACAGCAAAGGCACAAGCTCAGGACCAGAGTTTCAAGGGATATCAAAGTAAATTGGCACAGTATCGTTCACAAAGAGAGTGCTCTCGATATCCTTCTTTGGTAAATAGCAAATAGGATTTTAAAAGCTTGAGTACCTAAGGGAACCATTGTTAGTTTCTCCCTGTTCAGAGAAATTACACACAGTGGAGTATTATTCAATCATAAAGACAAATGAAATTCTGATACACACTATGACATGGATGAACCTTGAAAATCATTATGTTAAATGAAATTCACAAGACATATAAGGACAAGTAGTATATTATTCCACACTATAAAATATCTGGAATAGGCAAATTCATGGGGGCAGAAAGCAGATTGGGCACTACAGGAGATAACTGTAGTTGTTAAAATTCACACGTTATAAATTCACAAACTGGAAACTGGAATGAGGCATTATTGCTTACTGGGAACAAAGTTTTTGTTTGGGAGAATGATAATGTTCTGGAAATTGAGAATGGTGATGGTTATGAAACATTGTGAATGTATGCTAGGCCCTTGAATTATACACTTATCTATTTCATTTAAAAAAAAAAGAAAATAGGAAAAGACTACAAACTTCCATGGCTATATGACACTGAAAGATGACTGCATATTGTTTGTGTTGGAAGGTTGAGAAAGATGCTTTAAAGAGCACAAGCTTGGTCGGTGCAAGTTTGACCTGGTTTCAGATCATGTCCACTTACCAGGTATACAACCTTGAGCAAGCGATTAACCTCATGGACCCGTCCCTTCATCTGTGAAATAAAAATAATTTTTCTTCACATATCCTAAAATAAACAATGCCACTCTTACTCTCAAATGCTTCAGGAACAAAATTGTGTGGATGAAAGAATGAGGAAGAATATGTGTTGTGTGTGTGTGTGTGTGTGTGTGTGTGAATGCCACCCTTGGTAGATCTTACAAATTTTATAGTTATTTCAAGATAAAATATACATATAATAAAATGAGGGGAGAAAAGCCATATTATTATTTCATCTAGTATTGAATCAAAGCCATTATTCTCATTTTTTCAAAAGCACATTCAAAAGACAGTGTCGAGGCTCCAATACAGCTACCCACGTGGCTAAGAACTTTAATTGAAAAATAATTTGGAATGGACCTAATAAGTTGCCCTATTTTAACTCTACAGCTGTATATTACAGATGTAATGTTCCAAATTTTCCCTTTTTGTGTCGTTGGTCAGTAGTAGTCTTCCAGGTACCTTCGCCATGGAAGCCATCAGGCCACATAGTTATTTATTACTCAGAAGTTCCATTAATAATGAAATGAGTCAACCGGTTGACCATCAGCAGAGTCCCTAAGACCTAGTCACAAACATGACTAAGCCAACATGCTTCAGCAGAACTTCCCTAACAGCTTGTTGACAATGGCCAAGCACATGAGAGGCAATGCCATTTAAGCCATTGCTTCAGTTGTTCATTTTCCACATGAATTTAAGTAAGAATGATTATATGAACACATCATTAAGTACTGAAAGCCTGGAAGAAAATCTAAAATTTAATGTCACCCTACTACAGAGGCTTTTCATACATTTTGCTCACGGGTTTAGTCTATAGTCCTTGTTTCTCTTCTGGCATAGTAGGGACGGCTGTTACTAAGTGAAATCTGGCTGCTGAGCTGCAGTTTCATTTAAATTTGCTGTCTTAACTAATCTCTCAACAGCTTTGGCAAGTCTCTGTTCCTTAGGAAGCTCTTTTGCATTACATGACACATTCATTTCATAATTTAGTCCTCTCGAACGAAGCCTCTTCTTCTAGATAACTGTCTTTCATATTTCTTTGAGAAAAGAGAAACCATCAAAACACTGCTCTCTAATTTGGCCACCATCATGTCCGCACCTTTATCCACCCCTCCTTCTTTCTGGTTTCTGCAGAGGAAGGTATTTCCCCCCACTTGTGCCCTGATCTAATCTCATCCCATCTTCTCCAGAACCTCACTCCTCTGGTACGCCCACAGACGGGATCCTGTCCATCAAAACAGTGACCTGCACTCACTTTCCTAACCCTACTCTCCCTTCCAGTCCGCTTCCCGTCCCATCTCTCTGCTACCCTAACACCCTTTTTTTTAGCGTTACCTAAACTCCCTGCCTCCACTTCTTCATTGTTCACTCCCTCTTCTACATACAGCAGAAGTCGCTCCTTGACACCCTTTCAAACTGCTCTTCAATGCGAAAAAAGATGTGTACATTTTATAAATCCCCCAAATAGTTCTCTCTGTTTGTCTTTCTTACCCTCAAAGCAGCAGTACATAGTCCTGACAATCACTCCTTCCTGGTGGTTTTAAAGACATCCTTCTCTCATGTTTGCCTCTTTGCTCACTGCCTGGACCTTCTCCGCCTTTTCTGCTGGGTTCTCATCCTATATTTATTTGTCAAATCAGTTGTTAGTAAGGGATTAGACACTAGCCCTCTTCTCTAGTTCATTCTCTCCTTCAGTCATATGGTAACTTTATGTTGAGGAGTCCCAAATTTACTTCTCCAATCCTAACCATGTCTTCTGAATTTCTGCCTCACATGGCCAATATCTAGGTCAGCGTCTAGCCAACTTAAGAACAAGAGGAGACTCAGAAAATCTCAATCAGAGCGTGAGTTTCTGGTGACTTAATGGGAATATGTATTGAGCTGAGACTTTCTACTCCCATAAAGTATCACAGTCTTATAACTACACTCTAGGTCTTTACTATTTCCTCTCCTTTCTATTATGGTCTTAGTTTTACCTCATTAATCTAGTTAGACCTGCATATGTTCATTTGTATAATTAGGATCATTCGAAGCATTAAATCCAAAATAGATTAATCCTTCAGAAATAGGAATGATTCCCTGAGGGTATGTATACAGAGGGGAGGGAGGAAAGAGAAACCAGTAGCAATGTTAACTGTGTAACTCCACTCAAGGGGAACGAATTTTAGTTGAAGAGATACATTGGATGGTGTAAGACAAGGCAAAAATGTATAATCCTAATAATATATAACAATATGGGTCTGGGGGTACAAAGGGGAGCCAATATCAAAGAGTCCAAAGAGAAAGAAAATATTTTGAAACTAATGGTGGTAGCAATTGTACAATTATGCTTGATCTAATTGAATTATGGATTGTATAATACCTGTAAGAGCTCCCAAGAAAATAGTAAAGAAAAAAAAAAGAGAGAGAAAGAAAGAGAGCCACAGTCATGGAACCCCACAAGGACTATTCTACTGTGTCAAATTGCATCACTGTGAGTTGGAGTGAACTTGGTGACCGTGAATTTGAAAGTTCTTGGGGGAAAGGTCAGGAGGTGTCCCTGGGGGTCTCACCTCTGTGGAGAGCTTGTCTTTGTGCTAATAAGCTGATTCAATAAACCTACCACGATCTGTTATCCTATCAGTCATAACACCAGTACACCCCAATAGTTCAGCAGTTCACACACAGCAGCTGCCCCATCGAGGAAAGATATGGGTCCTCTGTTTCCTGAAGGAAATGGCCTTGGGTGGCTCAGAGTTGAAATGATTTGAAGGTAACAAATTTGAGTCTTGCTGTTTAGGTTTTTCTTTTTAAATATATCATCAATGGACCCATAAGAATTAGAAAATAGAACATTAAATAATACAGCAGCCTAGCAACTGAAGAATATTCCATAGTGTTTATACCCTTCAACATAATTACACAATCAATGTCAGAAAGTCAAAGCTCAACCAATTTCTTTTTTAAAAAAACGCACAAGTTCCAACAATCAAAGACCTACTCAGGGAGAGATAAATATACTTACCAAATACAGCAAAATACATGGTGCTTATAATAAACATGTTTGCTGGCTTTCAACTAGATGGCAGTGAGTTTTGGTTTGTGAGTTTTAGATGGAAAATATTTGTTATGGTGGAGGAATAAGTTGAGCAGAAAAGTTGATAAGAAACTGAAGAAGGCATGCACCATCAGCTTTCTTCACCACTTTTACTTATGCATACATTTGTCATCAGCGATTATATCAGGAAGGTGGGCATGCAATGTTATGATTTTAAGTTCTTGAAGCCTCATAACTGATCACTTTGACACCTCGTGGTCCCACAAACTGGTGTGCTTCTTCTATGTGGCCCTTGTTGCTTCTCACCTAGATGGCCACTTGTTTACTTTCCAGACTTTAAGACCCCAGATGCTACATCTTTTGATAGCTGGCACCATCCACTTTCTTCACCACTTTTGTTTATGCACACATTTGTCTTCAGTGATCATGTCGGGAAGGTGAGCATCATGGAATGTCAATTTAATAGAACAAAATGTTCTTGCACTGAGGAAGTATTTGAATGGCGGTCCATTGCCCATCTGCTGTCCTACTACTAACTCTATAAGTATATGCACATTGTTCTATTTCCCCATCGTCCTATATAAATATATTCACCTACGTACATTCCTGTACTTAGACCTCTATTATAAAGTGACCAGATGTCCCACTTTTTAACAATTTAACAACACCCCACAGCATTTTAAAATTAAAATAAATGAGAGACAATGAATCACGGACAAGACAAGATGGCAGCATCCGAGAAGCTGGAGAAGCCAGAGGAGAGGCCACCCGGCTTTGCCCTGATGGAGTCAGACCTCTAAAGCTGGAGCGGCCACATGGAGAACCCTGCCAGCGATGAGTTGCTTCTGTCACCACTGGATGTTGTTGATAGACCCTGAGCCCTGGAAGCTAGAGCCATGTGGAGACCCCTGCCAGCACCGGGATTCTACACCCACTGACCTGTGACTTTGTGAGTTTGAAGAAGACTTTATGGATTGGGTTAATATTGGACTTATGACTTTGTACTGGACTGGGTTGGGATGCTTTCTCAGTGTTCCATTCTTTTGGATATAAACCCTTTCCTTATATCCATATGTGTGTCTATGAAATTTGTTCCTCTAGTCTACCCGGACTGACACATTATGGTACCAGGAGTGGGGTACTAAGGGAATAAATAATAAAGATGGAAAGTAGATGTATGTTTGACTTGTGTCTCGTGGTATTGTTACCTGTTTGGCTAGCCAGAAGTCAGATATGTCCTTGCAGTTTACTGAGTTATTTTCTGGAAACAAAGTGGGAAGTTAAAGTTTTGATTACTTTGTTTAGATGCTGTCTTTGGTTATTCCTTTATAAAATGGGGATTCTGCTCAAGGACAAAGGTTAAGAAGGTCAGAATGCCTGACCAAAGTAGGGATCTGTTTTGATGCCTCCAGAGATCTAATTCAATATTTTTGTATAAACAGTAGTTTAGATAAGGATATAGATAAGCTTAATAAGAATTGACCTTGACTGTTGTAAGAATTAAGTTTGATTTCTGACTATGCTGTTTATACTGATTTCTTATGCTTGTTATTGTAAATATAAGGATGTTTAGAAATGTTTATTGGGAAGTATGAAGAGTTTGTAAATCCAGTTACCTCAAGGCAAGCATTGACCCCTAGAGGGTTTAGGACTTAGCATCAAAGACATCTCTGAAGAGATTAACTCCACCTTGTGCTTAGATGGGGTTAGGTCACACCTAGAAAGACTTCTCTGAATAAAGTAGTCCCACCCAGTCTTTTGGAGTTCTCAGGATACTTGTAGTCTGAGAGAAGGTCAGACTGACTGATAAAGAAGGATAGAGTCTATCTCCTTGGAAAATCCTGACTAGTGATTATCTTCAGAAGCAAGGAATCTGGAACCATGAAGATAACTCCTCTCTGGGTCTGAATGTTAAAGGAAACTTGTGGCAGGCTGAAATGCTTGTTAGGTGACCACCCAGATTTACTGCTTGTCAGTGAAAGCAGGAGAAATGCAGCAATAAAGAGCCAGGTTGACTTTGGCCACTGACACCTGTGGATTTTGTTCACAGGAAATAGAGAAGACAAGAGTGGTTTGACTAGTCTGAAGTTCATGACCTAGCATGAGAGAGCTAGGCATGTTAAGGATTTATGATGGGACATTGGTCTAAAGGGAAGGCGACCAATGGCTACCATGGTGAGGTTAAGTGGAAAAGCCCACACTGAGTTAATTAGAACCCAACCAGAGGAAGAGAATGATTTGAGTCTGTTAACTGGTGGGTATCACTGCTGACTTTATGGATGGCCTGTCCTGATTTGACTTTGCTAATGGATGCACACTTCATGAGTTTCCAACTAGAAAGAAAATTCTTCACGTTGAAAGATATGATTGTTTCCTCAGAGCATTGGGTTGGTGTAAGTGGGCAATATAGAAATTAGATACCCAAAATGAGGGAATAAAGGCATGAGGTGATTGGCTTGCAAACGCTCATAGGTGATGGAATATATATTCATAGGATTATAGGATCAAGGTATAGATATTTTGTAACTACAGTTGTAAGGCACAGAATATATTTTGTTTTGTTCACTTATAGAATGTTATTTTTAAATAACGGTGACACATGTTGAATTGTATGCATTTTAGCTATATCCTGTTAGGTATTGATATGATTTTATTATTTATTTGAAAGTTACATATGGTTACAGAGTTATGTGAAAGCGTGAAATTAATAAGGGATGGTCTGTGGCAATCATGTGCTTATGGTAATTTCACGATTGAGATGTAGGGGTGAAGTCTAGCCTGTTAATCTGGAGATAGCCATTGAGTAGCCAATGAGGCCTCTGTGTGAGCATGGATTTCTCCTGATATGTCTGGGAAATCTTGCGATATTTCCCTCCAGAAGATGAGAAGCTATCTCCCCAGTTGTTAAGAGTTAGTCTCAGAGATGATGAATCACGGACAAATGGCAGCATCCGAGAAGTTGGAGGAGCCAGAGGAGAGGCCACCCAGCTTTGCCCTGATGGAACCAGACCTCTGAAGCTAGAGCGGCCACATGGAGACCTCTGCCAGTGATGAGTTGCTTCTGCCACCACTGGATGTTGTTGATAGACTCTGAGCCCTGGAAGCTAGAGCCATGTGGAGACCCCTGCCAGTGCCGGGACTCTACACTCACTGACCTATGACTTTGTGAGTTGGAAGAAGACTTTATAGACTGATTTCAGGCATATGGGTTAATATCGGACTTAGGACTTTGAACTGGACTGGGCTGGGATGCTTTCTTGGTGTTCCATTCTTTTTATATATAAACCATTCCCTTATATCCAAAAAAATTAAAATAAATATATTACAATACTATTTTTGCATTCTATGAAATTTTTGTTGCTCCATATAGACCAAATTTTTAATCAAGAACTCCGTGTCCTGGCTATTTATGGTGTCCCACTTAAAATCTGGTCACTTTACTTAGACCTCTTTAAAGGCTTGAAAGTAAACCAGCGGTCATCTAGCTGAGAAGCAACAAAGCCCACATGGAAGAAACACACCAGCCTGTGTGACCACAAGGTGTTGAAGGGATCCAATGTCAGGCATCAAAAAACTAAAAGTTACATCATTATCAATGAGGGGGAGTATAGATTGGGGATCCAAAGCCCATCCCCTTATAGAGAATTTGCAGGGAGGAGACGAGCCAGTCAAGTTACAGTGTAGGGATCTACATATAACCTCCTCTCTGGAGTATAGACAACAGGGAAGTGGATAAAGGGACACATCAAACAGTGTACAACATGAAAAAGTAATAATTTGTAAATTATTAAGGATTCATGGGGGAGGGGAACTGAGGAGGGAGGGGAAATATGGGGAACTAGTGGAAAGAGGATGTTTTGAGAGTGTTGATGGCAACAAGTGTGCAAATGTGGTCTGCATACAATTGATGTATGTATTGATCATGATGGGAGTTGTATGAGCCCCCAATAAAATGATTTATATTTTAAAAAAAAGAAAGAAACTGAAGAAGGAATGTAAATTCTTCAAATCACTTCAAAATAATTTCTCCATTTCATGATTAGAACCCATGTCATGAGGATACTGTTTGCTGCTATCACACCTGAGATAAATACAATTTTCCTGCCCACTTACTACATCCCCTGCATGACATTAACCCTCTTACACATATTACCTTAGTTAGTTGTCACCTGCAATTAGAATGGCTGTAAACACCCTCAAAATTCCCCCTGAAGTCCCTATTCTACCCCATAGCTCTGACACGCTTCCCAAGTCTTCCTATTTTGACAGTAGTGGAAGTGATGTACTAAGGTAGCAGTTCTCAACCTGTGGGTCATGACTTCTTTGGGGGTTCAACAACCCTTTCACAGAGGTCTCCTGATTCATAACAGAAGGAAAATTACACTTATGAAGTTTCAACGAAAGTAATTTTATGGTTGGGGGAGGTCATCACAACATAAGGAACTATATTAAAGGGTGAGGCATTAGGAAGGTTGAGAACCACTACCCTAGGGGAATGACTGATAATGTTTCCTGTAACATACAATGACAATGAAGTCTTTTTTTCTTTGGAGAGGGGGCACACTGCCCTCTGGTAGGAGTAGGAGGCCCAGTTTTGCTCCTGGAGAGCTGCTTCTGGATTTGAACTGCCAACCCAGTGGGCCGCAGTCTCGCACTCAACCACTATACCACCGGGGCTCAGCCTGTCAATGAAGTCTTTAAGGTGAACTAGAGACATATATAAACCACAGATGCATGAATGGATTTGAGGATTGCACTTAATTCTAACCCCAATCTAAGAACAATTATTTCTTATGATATGATCCTGCTTTACACTCACCCTCATGAAAAGATCACTGAAGATATGGATGGCATAGCAAAGTATGATGAAGAAATTAGATGCTTCTCAGCTATCAAAAAGAATGGAGTCTGTGAGCTTAATATCTAAGTGAGAAATCAATCAAGTCCCCATGGAAATCTGTGTGATCCAAGGACCAGATATAATAAAAATCTAAAGGAGGGAATGGCATCCAAGCTTACATTGTGAACACCTGGTTTCCAAAAGGTTATGGATGATAATGAAAGTACAAAATCCATTTGCCAGGTCCTCACATGGATTAAACCTTCAGTGAATGCCCTCTGATCGTAGTTGAGGGATGTAAATAGCCTTGTTATCAGACAGAGAGCATTGTAAATTACATCATGGCAGGTGAAGTTAGGTTAAAATGTATTATCTTATCCCCTTTAAAGCTGTTTCAGTTTAATGCAAAAGGGAAATACACCATGTGGTGAATCCCCTCTGATCATGGACTAGGGATTCGAATAACCTTGTTATATTGCAGAGTGCATTGGGAAGTGGATGGTTACAAACAGTCAGGGAAAAGTTAGCACCCTATCATTTGATCTCACTTACACCTTTGACATTTTCTCTAGTTTTTAATGGTTTGCTTTCTTTTTGATTAGGGCTTTTGTTTTTGTTTTTTTGTCTTTCTTAAACACATCTTTTTTCCCTTAAACACACCTCAAGGCTTTTTTTTGGGGGGGGGGGCCATCACTGCCCTCTGGTGATCGTAGAAGCTACCCAGCTTTGCTCCTGAGAGATGCTGCTGGATTTGAACTGCCAAGCCCATGGGCCGCAGTCCCGCACTCAACCACTACACCACCAGGGCTCAGCCCCACCTCAAGGTTTTTATCTGTTTTACTTTGCTATTGCTGCTAGCTTTTGTTTTTAAAATATTTTTCTGTATACTAAATTCGAGATAAGTAAATATATAAGGACAATAGCTAGATGAAGGGTTCCTTCAGTGTATGACATGGGGAAAATGAGGAGATAGTAACCATAAGAACAAGAATGAAGAAAAACTTCTAAAACTGATGTTGCTCATGATTAAACAACTCTTCTTGATGTGAACTGTGATATGCTAATTATATGCCAATAACTTTTGGGAAAGCAATATCGGAACAAGAAGCATAATTGTTATGCAATGTCTTATGCATGCGTGGTTAAGTAGCATTATAGCAAAAATAGTGTAAGTTAAAAAAATTCTGATCATCATGAACCAGATAATTGCAGGAACTAAAATAAAAACAAATTGCTGGAAAAACGAAAACACAAAGACATGTAAAACATAAGTCCCAATTTAAGAGTACTGAATTCAAGAGGCATACTATTACTGTGTTACTACAAAGATCAATTTCTCTCAACATTTTCTTCTATAAAGACAACTCGTATTTCAGAACCAAAGGGCATTTATAGAGGTCTAAATACAGGCATGTACATATATAAATATATAAATACATATATATACATTTATATGTGATGATACAATAATAGATACAATAATAGACCTATGTACATATATTTATATGCTTAGTATTAAGGTAGCAGATAGACATTGGGCCTTCACTCAAGTACTCCTCAATGCAAGAACACTTTGTTCTATTAAATTGGCATTCCATGATGCTCACCTACCTGATATGATCACTGAAGACAAATGGGTGCATAAGCAAATGTGGTGAAGAAACTTGACAGTGTGTGGCTAACAAAAGATATAGCTACTCTGATCTTAAAGGCTTGAAAGTATACAAGTGATCATCTAGCTCAGAAACAACAAAGCCCACATGGAAGAGGCACACCAGCCTGTGTAATCACAAAGCATCACAGTGCTCAGATATAAGGCATCAAAGAACAAAAAATCATATCATTGTGGATGAGGGGGAGTGTAGAGTGGGGACCCAAAGGCCATCTGTAGGCAACTGGACATCCCCTTACAGAAGGCTTGTGGGGAAGAGATGAGCCAGTCAGGGTGCAGTATAGCAACAATGACGCATACAAGTTTCCTCTAGTTTTTAAATGCTTCCTCCCCACCACCACCCTGCCACTATCATGGTCCCAATCCTACCTTACAAATCCGGCTATACCAGAGGATGTACACTGGTACAGCTAAGAACCAGGAATACAGAGAATCCAGGACAAATGAACCCCTGAGGACAAGTGGTAAGAGTGGCAATGCCAGAAGGGTGGAGTGAGGGTGGGGTAGAAGGATCTACATATAATCTCCTCCCTAAAGGACGGACAACAGAGAAGTGGGTGAAGGGAGACATTGGACAGTGGAAGACATGACAAAATAATAATAATTTACAAATTATCAAGGGTTCGTGAGGGAAGGAGGAGGGAGGGGGGAAAGTGAGGAGCTTCTACCAAGGGCTCAAGTGGAAAGCAAATGTTTTGAGAATGATAATGGCAACATATGTACAAATGTGCTTGACACACAATGGATGGATGGATGGATTGTGATAAGAGTTGTACAAGCCCCCAATAAAATGATTTTTCAAAAAAGAAAGAAAAGGAATGATGGTATGCTCCCAATCAACTTTAACCTGTGCTGATGGATTTTATGAACAAAGAAGGAAATGTATTAGAAAAATGCAAAAAAATTTGCTTGTGACTTCATGAATACACTTCTCACTAGCATGGAGTTTAAGAAAAATTACTTTGATGAGCACAGTTCCCAGCATTTGAACACCTACCTGGCCACTCTTCCCCGGAGATCTCCCAAACCGGAGAGCTGTCGCAGCTCTAGAGTCTTTAAGGCAGAATTCGTTCCATAGCTAATGTTGTCCCGGGCACGGATCTGCTCCTGGAGGGCCTGTGCAGTGTACACACGCACGCGCACACACACAAAACAGCAAAAAGAGCCATCTGAGAATGTACATGTTTCCACAAAAACATTTTGTAATCTTGGCAAAGGTAAGAAGATTTAGTTCTGCTCACTTGGATATATCAAAGCAAAATAAAATGAAACCACCAATCTGGGCCACACATACCAATATACAGCACAGGAAGTCTCAGAAAATAGACAGCCCCAGTCGACACCAAGGAAGAGGTAAAGTGGCTTCAACAAGTGACCAAAATATAGAGTCAGGAAATCTCCCAACTAATAAATAGCATTGGACCTATCTAGTAAGATATTCAAATGTTTTATTTTTTTAAAGGAGGTTTAGCTAATTTTTAAAAAAATTATTTCATTGGGGGCTTGGACAACTCTTATCACAATCCATACATACATCTATTGTGTCAAGCACATTTGCACACTTGTTGCCATCATCATTCTCAAAACATTTGCTTTCTTGATGGCTAATTTTTATAAATAAGAAGTTCCCTTTTTTTTTAAACAGTCATTTGGTGACTGTGAACCCAGAGACTGAGTGAGAGAGAAAAGGATAGGGGCTAAAGGCTTAAAAATCACTCACAAGCAAAGCCCCTTAATTTTTCCTGTAAAAACACTGAGACTCTGATGTCAAGTGTCCGGATACAGGTTGAGCTGTAGATGAAGCAAAATCCAGAATGAACTCCTAACAGAAGCTCAGAGTTTTTCCACTCTTGCTTTCCAATAGTCATGGTTTGAGATGAATATAACTTACATCTATTGTTTTTAGTTATTGATTCAATTCTGAATCATGTGCAATAGAACACCAAAGGACGTTCAAGGCTGTGATCTTCCCAAACAGAAACCCTTCTTTCTGCTTGATTTGAACCGCAACCTATCAGCTAGTAGCTGAGTAGCTAATTTTTTTGTGCCACCACAGAATATTTATAATGGAACCTGAAAATTAAAGAGCAAAACAATTTAGGCATGAGAAATCCTAATTAGGAAAGTGTACTTTCTAGTGGTGTGGGGGAAATAGCACATATGTAGGTTAGGAAAATTGCATAGAAGTTAGGAAAATAACAAAGCACCTCCGAACGCTATATATTTGCAATCCCTTAAAGAAACAACATACACAGGAATTTGTATAAAGGACACTCAAAAGAAAGCAACCACAAAGCAGATATTGACTAATGTAACCATCCAAATGGTGTCTCATAAGACAGACAGAAGACGATTGGAGAACTGCTTGAGGATCAGATGATCAAAGTAAGTAAGCATGGTCTGTGGAGAGCCCATCTCAGAGAGCCATTAAAGGAATGGTGAAGATGATCAAGAAATCCAGAATATTTACCAAGCATGTGCTGTGAGGTGCCTGGCACCATGATACACACTAACATGCACCAAATCCCCACACACTAGGGGGCAGCTACTCACTGAATTCCCACATTAGAGAGGGGAAGATGAGCTCAAATGGTATGCCCAAAGTCACACAGAAAGCCACTGGTTAGCCAGGATTCAACCCAAGTGGCCTAGCTCTTCTGGGGAAGAAGAGAAAACATGTGCTAGACAACAGGAGGACGAGAAAAGAGAGAGAGAGAGAGAAACTAGAAAACCAGAATCCTGGGCAGTCAGTTGTTTTTAGATGCCACTGAATGAGCCCACTTGCTGGATCTAATTGTAGACCAAAAGTAGTCCTTTATGCATTAGATAGGTATGTGTGGTAGTTACATAATCTGGTATCAACTTGAGACTATTAAGAGTGAAGGGGTGTAGTTTATCCTGTCAATTACGTTACAAATTGACGACCTCATTTGTAGATGCTAAAGAAATAAATAGCCCACTGGAGGCCAGACCCACAATCTGTTTCACATTCCTGTTAACAAGCCACATGGAGACACACTGATGGGGTCAGAGCCCTGGAGCTAGAGGAGCCACGTGGAGACCCACGCCAATGCTGAGCTGCTTCCACTGCCACTGAATCCACAAGATTTTTCACCCATTGGCCTGTGATCTTCCTGCATTCGGCATCATTGCATATATTGAGTAAGTCTGAGGAAGAATTTATAGACTGTATTGCATATATGGGCTAATATCAGACGTACAGACTTGATCTCGACTGGGCTGGGATGTTTTCTTAATATATTACTCTTTATATAAAACCCTTCCTTATACACATATGAAAGTCTATGAATTTTATTTCTCTAGTCTACCTGGACTAACTCATTAAATGATCACAACGCTTTATGAAGGAGGTTCTATCATTATCACTATTTTGTTTTTCAGACTAACTGTAAAACCAAAGTCACAGCTATGAAGTAATGCCTGCAGTGTCCATGATCCCCACCTTACACTATGTTGTTGGTCCCTCATTTGCCCTTGCATCGCACTCTCTGGGGGTGATGGATGTTACTGGAATTGCTTCCTTTTTCCTCTTCATCATTTTTACTGCTTTGATCAGGTTGTCAATCATTCCTTCCTCTACTTGCTAACTAGAGAATGCTTCTGGACTTTGCCATTTCATGAATGGTGAGCTCCGTTTCCCAGTGCTCATAATCATATACATAGTGCTCCTGAAATAATAAAGGGCATCAGTAATTTTCTTGCCAAGAGGCTCTAATACTGCACAAATCATTGTCTACAAATGTTAAGACAGTAAACAAACCTCTCCTTTTCCCTCTTCCTCCCTTTAACATCAAATAGAGAATCTATTTGGAATATTTCTACCCTCTTGTCCTCCCAGCAATCCAACTGGGCTTTGCTTGATACTTTTAACTGGGCTAGAATTAGAATTTTGCTTGCAGATGTCTCTACTAGTTCATTATTTTTTTTTCTTCTTTTAAGCACTTTTTAAGCACTTCTGTTAGAGAGATCAGCACTCATTCAAATGAAATGAAGAATGCCTTTCTTTTGTTTGTTTTTTTCCCCAAGGATCCCTGGTGGTGTAATGGTTACAGGTTGGACCGTTAACTGCAAGATCAGCATTTCAAAACCACCAGACACAAGAGAGATGAGGCCTTCTTCTACTCCTATAAGCAATTACAGTCTCAAAAACCTACAGAGGTGGTTTCACCTGTCCTGTAGAGTTGCCAGAAGTCATAATCAATTTGATGCAGTGAGTTTCTTTGGGGGGGAGGGTCACCTTTTTTTTTTGACAGGGGTGCCTTTTTTAATGAACAGTGATTATTTCTGCTACTACTTCTTTCATTTTCCCCTATCTTGTGGTCTCTGTTCAAAGTAATTTGGATTTGGTTAGTTTTTTCTCTAGCATTTTCCTCAGCTCAAGCACTGGATAGATTCATTCATCTCTGCCCCCAAAATTGGAAACTAGCTACTTGGCCAAATGGAGTAGACAAGATGTATATTTGCATTCATTCCAAGGAAAGGTGACTCAAGAGGATGCTTAAGTTATAGAGCAATATTATTAATATCACATACAAGTAAAATGTTGCTGAAGACCATCCAACAGTGGTTGCAGCAGCACATTGACAGGGAGCTAGCTGCCAGATTCAGAAGAGGATGTGGAACATCACTGCTGATGTCAGACGGATCTTGGTTGAAAGCAGAGAATACCAGAGAGATTTTTGCTTGTGTTTTATTGATTATGCAAAAGCATTTGACTATGGGTATCAAGAAAGTGACTTTGACAACTAAGGTACTCCAACCCAAGCCAGGGTATCTTCAATCACCTTATATGCATGTGAAAACTGAACACGGAATGAAGACCAGAATAAAATTGCAGTATTTGAAGGAGGATGCTGGTGAAGAATACTGAAGGAGCACGAACTGCCAAAAAAAACAAACAAATTTGTCTTGGAAGAATCACAGTCAGAATGCCGCTTACAGGCAGAACTTTGTCTCACTTCCTTTGTCTCAGCTGTCCAGAGAGACGTGTCCCTGGAGAGGGACGTCACGAGTGGTAAAGTAGAGGGGCAATGAGAAAATGGGGAAGCCCCTTTGGCAAGATGATCCACACGGCAGCTGCAACAATGGGCTCCACCATAAGAACGACTGTGAGGACAACGCCAGACCAGGAAGGATGCTGTTCTGGTTTGCATAGGGTTGCCTGCGTCGGAACTGATTCCACTGCACTTCACAACTAACAATCACTTTGGTGAAAATCCCTGCATCCTTCCATGCTAGAATCACTGTGAATTACCATGCATGATAGACTGATTGAGGGCAGGCACTCCATAGGACATGATGTGTCATCTGGCTCCTGTAAAGATTCCAACCTTGGAACCCTCCAGGGCAGTTCTACTCTGTCTGGGAGGGTTGGCAGGAAACTACCTTGACATGAGGCTCACGACACCCACCATACAATTCTTGAGTTAAAAGTCATTAACTATGAGGCTCTAGGGTTACAGATAAGAGCCCCGATGCCGCTTCCTAACTTTTTGATTTTTTAAAATCTTTTTCCCTAGAAGCTTATAAAACTTTGTCTCCATCTTTGGAACTCAGAGAATTCGGCAGAATGTCTAATGGTTAGATGAGCTTCGCTGTTCTTTCTCCTTCTGGCTTCTGGGTCACCTCAGATGTGAGGCATTTTTCTCTAGGGACTGGAGTGCCGTGAGTGGGCAGTCCTGAGTGGACTAGAAAGAGCTTGTGCACGAGGTGCACAGGTCTCAGGTTAGGGAGACCCTGTGTTCTCTGTGTTCTGCTAGCCACTTCTCTCCCCAACCAGAGGGGACAGAGGCAGAGCCCACTTCTATACCCTCTCCTTGTCTCCATGAGAGCCAGGAGACTCGGACTCAGAAACCATGCAATCTAGGACCTCACTCTCCTGGCTGAGCTTCTGCTGGCTCCCCAAGATGGCCCCTCCTTGCCCCAGGCTTCTGGAATGTGTCAGAGCAACTAGGAGAGGGACAAGAAATCTCCACCTTGCTTTACCTCTCACAGTAAGCAATGGTTTCCTTGAGAATAAATTCAACTCCACATTTATCTATATAGGGACTGTGTAGATAAGGGTATCTATATGCTACTATTTCTTTCTAGGAATCTAATCATTTCTGCTACACTGACAATTTCAGGTTCAATTTGCAAGTAAATAGGAGAGTATATTAGAAGCAATGTCATGCTTACATAAATCAGGGTTGTATGTGTGCTCCATTTTCTTACTTATTTTTTCCATTTTCCTTCCTATTTTTTCATATTTTAAAAAATATAATATACAAGGAGGCTTAAAACACGTGTGGAAGAATCTCATAATCTTTTAATCTCATTTTTCTAGGAACTGTTTAGAAGCCCCCTCGCATATGCATAAGCATAATTTTAATTTCCTTTTCTTTTTTTAGGCTCTTCAAACATCCTACTAAAATATTCAATGAAGGAATGTGAGTATTCTGTGTTTGCTTTACTAGAAATTTGGTTGGGACCACTATGGGCAGAATGACAGTGAAAAAGACATTTCATTTAAGGGAATTGGAACTGAAAGACCTGTCTATTGTTTGCTGTACTTTCCAGATTTTTCTGAATGAACTTGCTCTATTAAGAGGAATGCAAACTAGTTACGATCACCTGTGAATGACAAAACATTAGTCATCTGAACAGATTCTTGCAAGAGAACTTCAGACCTGACTCATATAGCTCTGACACTCTCCCACTGATGAAAAGGGACTGCTTGCTCACTCCATCTGGTTGAGATTAATAGAAAGAGCTTTGCTTTTTCTAAGTCAAGCTTCAAACCTTTGCTGATGATAGGATTGGCACTTTTGGGGGGTGCATAAGGATCATGCAAGGGGTTGGTAAGCACATAAATCCCCATGCTCCCAACCCCACACCCCTCAGAAAACCAAAGCTAGCAAGTCTGGATATTCAAGGAATACCTCCAGGTGGCCCACAGACCACACCTGGGGGAAGACACCATCAAGCATTATCAAATAAGGAAAGCTAGGACAACTTCATTTCATTTAAGTTGTTTCACAATTAAGGAAAAAAATAAATCAGTAAGCAAAAAGAATGAACAGCAATTCACAAAGGAGAAACGAAAAATACATAACCAGGACATTTTCTAAAAGATTCCATCTTATTAGTACATAAGGAAGCAAGGAATTAAAGGGAAAAAAATAAAGCCACATAATTTTCACTTACTAAAGAATCAAAAATAAATTTGGAATGCTTTTATAAAGCATATTTTAAAGAAGAAAAGGCACAGTTGGTCCTCTTGGTCCCACATTTCTAGAGAATGGTGCAGTGGTATAGAACAATAGGCTAGAAGTGCTGATATTCTTTGACGTGTAGCGCAAGTTCTTGGCATCAATCTTAGGAAACTAAGAAAAATGAGGAAAATATGTGCACAAAGATGCTTTTATAGTGTTAAATACACATAAGGAGAATTCTGTGAAGTATACACAGAGCATGTTGCTATGCAACCACTATCAAAAAAAAGATTCAAGATCATTTTATTGAGGGCTCTTACAGCTCTTATAACAATCCATACATCAATCATATCAAACTTATTTGTACATATGTTGCCATCATTAATTTGCAAACATTTATTTTCTATTTGAGTCCCTGGTATCAGCCCTTCTTTTTTCCCTCCCTGCCCACCCTCAAAACCTCATGATCCCTTGATAAATTATAAATTATTTTTATTATCATATCTTACATCAACCACTATCTCCCTTTCTCATGGAGAGTTTTTAAAGATAGGAGGAAAGATGCATGGTTTAGCACTAAGCAAAGAGTAAAAAATAAATACACAGTATCATGCCAATTATGTAGTAAGACACTGAAAATAAAACTATCATTTTGCTTATCTCTAGGGCAGGATTATGTTTAGTTCCATGGTTTTGTATCTTCCACAATGGGAATACATTACTTTTATAAGCAGGAGGGAATGGAATATATTTCTTCAAACTGCTTAGAAACAAGATACAAAAGTCCATTTAACTCTCATTATTCTTATGCAGATGAATAATGTTTTGTATTAGAAGTGCTTTGAATAAATCCCAGGGAAAAATTATACCTGAGTTGAGCACAATATTCAAGTTACTGAAAAGTTCTGTGAAAACAGAAGGCATTAAAGAGCTTACTAGTGAAAGGAATTCTATGTGGAAGTCTTAGAAAATTAATCTCTGTCAAGCCAGGAAGTGCTCCCTCATTTGTCATGTTGGAACAATAGATCATCAGGGCAGGCTTACTTTAGAAAGCAGATATTTTGAAGCAGCACTGCTTCTCCATTGTTGTGAATTCAACTGACAAGTTTCCTGCGTGCCTACTATGTGCTGTGCGCCAAGTAGGCCTGCCGAGAGTTCAATTTCCACAGGAAAGATAGCAGGTGACAAGTGCACAATCAAAGTCCACACAATAAACACACAAGAGGGAAAGAGGTCAGCAACCTCGGACACATGGTGTCCCCCACCTTCATTCATTTCCTAGAGATACAGTCTGTCTTTAGAGAACTTGCTTCATTCCTAAAGACAAGGTCTACGTAGATACAGCTACCTTTAATGTTTACCTACAGTGAAGAAAAGGCTGGAGAACTGGTTCCATAAAGGGTACAGTCAAGAAAACCCTATGGAGTTCAGACCTGCTTTGTAGCTCATGAGTTGAAATCCACTTCCAGAGATTGTTACTCCCCACCCACCCACCCACCCCCAAAAAAGCACAGCACTACTAACACCTCCCAGGAGCCCGACAATGTTACATAATGTTGCTTAGACAAAGATGATAATAACCTTGTCCCTTGGAACTTGCAAACCAGCATGCTGTTGTGTAGGAAAGGCTGTGGAAGAAGTCCTTCTCTGTGCTTCTCTGCCAGTGAACCTTTTGAAACATAAATCTGTTTGCAGGATCCACAAGGGCAAAGATTCCCATCTTATTTATTCATAAATGTATCGCCAGGCCCAAGAAAATAAATGTATTATTTAGATGGCTTTGCTTTAAGTGAAATAATGGCTTCTAATGTTCAAACTCTAAACTGCTTATCAAAATCATATAGGCTTATGCTTTAGCCCCTTCTCCAAACTCACACCACTCCCATCTCATGGACCCTCTTTCTGCTGCTCAGATACATCCTGCTTGTGGCCTTTTTCCTAAAAGATTCCCGATGCAATGCATTTCCTTCATGCTAGTCTCTGTCATTTCAGTCTCCGTTCACAAGGCACCTCACCCCTTTAGCACCCTTTCTAAAATGGTGGCTCACCATCACAGTATATCTTATTGACTTCAGAGCATCAGGTTGACAATACCTGGGTCCCTAAACCTTCATTGCCTGAATAATCCCAGGAGACTGCAGAATAGGTCTAAGAGCAGGGCCCTTCTAGGCCTGGGTCCCTACTGTAGCCTGAGAGCCTCTAATGATACCTGGTTTCCAGTGGGTAACTGAGATTTCATCAATGTAATTTAGCTCCATGCTTCAGAATCTGCTCTTCCTTGCTGAAGGTTCAGAGACCATCTCTAGTCAGTGACTGGGGGTGATCAGGTCCTCAAAGATGGACTCAGGTAAGTTAAAGCATATTGGAGACAGAAGCAAGACACCAATGAACCCATTTATTAATTTAGTTCAAACCACCTCCAGCAAAGAAACTAAGCAAACACTGAAATCCCATACAATTCACTGTCTTCTTCCCCTAAAGTCAAACCATCAGAAATAATTGAAAAACCAAAAACTCATTGTCATGACATCAATTCTGATAGAGAACTTACATGAGGGAGCAGAACTGCCCTGTGAGTTTCTAAAGCTGTAAAACCATGTGGAAGCAGAAGCCTCATCATTCTTCTAGGGGTTGGCTGGTGGAGTCCAAACCATGGACTTGTGGTAAGCAGCCCCACTCAGCTTAGTATATAGAGTTAAAGCAAAGTAGATTTATGATAATTACCACATTCCTTCTGCTGACACGCCTGATCTGAGGTCAGATGGTTCAGTTACATGATATGATTCCCTCATTAAGCACAACATATGAAGCCCAGTAACCAAGACTCTCCTCACGTGGCAATGCTGGGGACACATTAAAACAAGCTCTTCTGCCCCTCTAGGTAAGGGTTAACATCATTGTCCACATCTCTACTTTGCTGACAATCCTCCCTGAACACATCTTTGAAAATACTTCTGTAGGAAATTATTAAATTAGCAAGAAAATACTGTTTAAAATACAACTGTGTCAAAGTATAATCTACTCAATTAAATGACAGCTTGATATAGTTTCCCCTCACCATGCAAGGTATTAGCCATCACTCTAAGCTAGGGGTACATTGTGAAGCCTCAGTACATGGGAATCTGGAGGTCCTAACCAATTAGGTGCAGAGCCCACTGCCTTGTTTCCTAAAGGTCAGTGAGACATAGCTAAAGGCTGTAGGGACCTGAGAGTCCAACCACTTTCCCAAGCCATCAAATTGGCATGGAAAGAACAGCTTACCACTAGGGAAAAGCCTATGGACCACTTGTTAGAATTTGGCTCCCACAGATTAATAACAGGCTAAGCCAAAGACATTATGGATAATCCAGACATGTATAATTCATATCACCTCTTTTAAATTTATAATGATGATCATAATTTGTGGAAAGTTTCTGAGAAATAAATAATTGATAACATCCTCCGCATCCTAAGGTGAGATACTAATGGAGACAAAGGGTGGAGATGAATTTAAAACAATAGATAACTTCATTCAACATTTATCAAGCTCCTACTTTGGACTAGTACCTAAGAGGCATCTATTTTAGAACTAGAATTTACTGATAGAATATGGGCAAAAATCACCAGGTTCCTGGAAGGAGCAAGGACCCTGGAACCATTGGTTATGAAACATTTATTAGGCTTCTACTGTATGGTTGGTGCTAAAAGTAGATGAAGGCTCCGTGCTCTACTTGTCTGTCCATTGCAGTACTCTGGAAGCTGTACCACTGATCTTTCAAGTACCAGCTGGGGCACCAGGGCTAAACAGAAATCAATGGAACTTCCAGACTATATCAGACTAGAAAGAAGGACCAGATGTCCTACTGATCTACTTCTAAAAATTTCCCAGGGTAAACCTTATGAATACTAGAAGAACATTTTTTATATACAGTGTCAAAAGTTTGATCTCTCTGGTTAGAAAATACTCAAAATATGAGAATATTAAAGACTTAAAGACATAAGTGGAGAACTGCTTTGGGGATGTTTGCTTGTTGATGGAACGTGATTCAAAATGAGAACAAATGACTGCAAAAATACATTAATACTTGAAATGTACAAAGTATGACTGTAGGAAAATTGGACGTCATTAAAAATGACTACCTAAAGATCAATATACTAGGCACTCGTGAGTGGAAGGGGTGGGTATTAACCATGTTGACGGTGTCATATGGTGTACTATGCAGGGAATGACAAATTAAAGGGGAATGTCATTGCATTTATCATCAAAAATGAACATCTTTTGTAAAATCATTTTATTGGGGACTCATACAACTCTATCACAATCCATACATCCATACATCATGTCAAGCACATTTGTACATTTGTTGCCATCATCACTCTCAAAACATTTGCTTTCTACTTGAGCCCTTGGTATCAACTTCTCATTTTCTCCCCTCCTTCCATGCCTCCTTCCTTCACAAACCCTTGATAATTTATAAATTATTATTATTATGTCATGTCTTACACCACCCAATGTCTGCCTTCACCCACTTTTTCTGTTGTCCATCCCCCAGGGAAGAAGTTATATGTAGATCCTTGTGATCCATCCCCTCTTTCCACCCCTCCTTCCCTTCACCCTCCCGGTATCGTCACTCTCATCACTGGTCCTGAGGGGTTCACCTGTCCTGAATTCCCTATGTTTCCAGTTCCTATCCGTACCTGTATACATTCTCTGCTCTAGCCAGATTTATAAGGTAGAATTAGGATCATGATAGTGGGGAAAGAAAGAATTAAAGAACCAGAGGAAAGTTGTATGTTTCATCACTGCTACACTGCACCCTGACTTGTTCGTCTCATCTCCATAACCCTTCTCTAAGGGGGTGTACAGTTGCCTACAGATAGGCTTTGGGTTCCCTCTCTACACTCCTCCTTATTCACAAGGATATGATTTTTTTGTTCTTTCGTGCCTGATATCTGATTCCTTCAATGCCTTGTGTTTACACAGGCTGGTGTGCTTCTTCCAAGTGGGCTTTGTTGCTTCTCAGTCAGATGGCCACTTGTTTATCTCCAAGTCTTTAAGACCCCAGACACTATATCTTTTGATAGCCAGACACCACCAGCTTTCAAATGAATATCTTAACATATATTCTGAAGTATAAAGCTGTCAGCGATAGGATAACATCAATACACTTACAAGGAAGATTAATTAATGCTATGATTCAAATTTGTGTAATAATCACCCATGCCAAGGATGAATAAATAAAATATTTGTACCCACTTTTGCCATCTGAAATTAATCAAACATACAATCAAGAGGCCCTGGAAATTGCCATTTGAAAACCAGGAAGGCTTGGTGAGATGATTTTTATGAAATAAATGATACTAGAGTGCACCGGGCAGGATTTTGCCAATGCCCTTTCTCCAGTCACACCAGTGGACTAGCTAAGAACCAAACTGACTGCATCACTGGATAGAGATAAGAAAGGAAGGAACTAAATTCATCAGGCACAACAAAGCCAGGAACCAACTGTAGAAAAGACCATGAATTTCTTGTGTGCAGGTTCCAGTTGAAGCTGAAAGCAAGTTAAATGAGTCCACCAGAGCCAACGCACTATATTGAGTATATCTCACTTGAATCCCATAGGCCATCTCAAAAATAGAACTTGATACATTGTACACAAATGACTGAAGACCAGATGAGTTGTGGGGTGACATTAAACATGAAGAAAGGCAAATATCATTAAAGACAGGAAAGAAAGAAATAACCAAAATGGATGCTTGAAGTGACTCTAAAACTTACTCTTAAATATAGATAAAACCAATTTAAAAATGATAAAGTAATGATGATTATATAACTCTTAATAATACTGAGTTAATGAATCGTATGATCTGTGAATTATATGCCAATAAAATGTTGAAATAAATAAAAGGGTTTTTTATAAAGAAAAAATGATGAAGTAAAAGAGTTGAACAGAAGATTTCAAAGAGCACTCAAAAATGCCAAAAGAAAAATATTATGCCATGTGCCAAGACCTGAAGTTAGAAAAGCAGTATACTTGGCATGACTTAAACTGAAGGGATGAAGAAGAAAACTCAAGCCTTGAAATGCAGTATCAAAGGGCCATACAGGCAACATGCTGAACAACACAGGGAGCAGCAAAAGAAGAAGAAAGAAACACAATAAAATGGGATTTTTTAAAGAAGAAAAGACAAAGACAGAAAGGCTACACAGAATCACTGCACCAAAAAGAACTGGTCAATATTCTATCATTTCAGGAGGAGCTATATGATCAAAAAGCAGTAGACTTGAAGGAAGAAGTCCAAGGACACTGAAGGGCATTGGAGACAAACAAGGGTGCAAGAATTGACCAAATACCCATTGAGATGTCTCAACAAAGAGAGGCAGCACTACACTTACTCAAAATACTCACTCAACTATGCCCAGAAATTTGGAACAAAGTTACCTGGCCAACTGACTAGACAAGCTCCATATCTGTACCCATTCAAAAGAAAGATGATCCAACTGAATTAGGACATTACTGAAAAACATCATTAACTTTATATCCACATAAAGTTTTGCTGAAGATCATTTAAAAACAGCAACAGCAGTACACTGACAGTGAGCTGCCAGAAGTTCCAATCTGATTTAGAGAGAGATGTGGGATGGAGGGTATCATTGCTCACAGCAGATCAATCTTGGCTAAATGCAGAGAATGCCAGAAAAATACTTCTTTGTATTTTGTTGACTATGCAAAGGTATTTTCTGTGTGAATCATAACAAACTATGGGTGCTATTTTAAAGAATGAGAATGCTAGACACTTAATTTTGCCCTGGGGGAATCTGTACATAAATCAAGAGAACAGAACAAAGAAATACGGAGGGGTTTATGGTCAGAAAGGTGTGTAGGGGTTGTATCCTTTAACCATACATATTTGAATTGTATGCTGAACAAATAATCTGAGAAGCTGGAATATATGAAAAAGAGCAAGTCAAAAGGATTGGAGGGAGATTCATTATCAATCTGCAACATGTAAATGATGCAATCTTGTTCCAGAAAATGAAGAAAACAGAAAGCATTTTCTGAAGACTAAAAGCTTCAGTATGGATTACACCTCAACTTAGATAAAATAAAAACCCTTAAAACTGTAGCAATAAGCTACATTACTGAGAAATTACTGAAGCTGTCAAGAAACTCATTTTATTTGAATCCACAATCAGTAACCATGGAAGCAGGAGTCAAGGAGCATTGGGCAACGCTGTTGTAAAAGATCTCTTGGAAGTGTTAGAAAGAAAAGCTGCCACTTTGAGAACTAAGGTGTGCCTTGTCCATCCCATCGTGCTTTCAGTGGCCTCATATGCACGTAAAAGACAATGAACGAGGAAGATTGAAGAATTGGTGTTTCTGAATTACTGTGTTGGTGAAGAGTATAATATACTCCGTGGACTGCTAGAAAAACAAACACATCACGTTGGATGAGGCAGAATGGTCCTTACAAGAAAGGATGGCAACATTCATCTCATATACTTTGGACATGTTGCCAGGGGCAACCAGTGCCTGGAGAAGGGCCTCACGCTCAGCAGAGAGGCTGAAAAAGGAGGAAGATTCTCAATGCGATGGGCTCACACCTCGACTGAAACGATGGGCTGAAATAGGGAACAACAACAGTAGGGAGGGTGGTGCAGGACCAGGCAGAGTTTCACTTTGTTGCACATAAGGGCTCTGTGAGTTCGAACCAAGGAACGACCCCTACCAACAACAGCCACACTCCATTCTAGCTCTTGCACTCCTGAGGGTCACATCACCTGGTGATCCAGTGGTTCCTCACTTTTATAACCTGAGCTTGTAACTGTGTTCAGGTCCACATAATAGGCAACCAGACTTATCTGTTCATTTAATTCTAAAGGACTAGCTCCATCAGGAGGCTGGAGTGAGACTTACAACTTGATCATGGCTTTCACTATAGTTTTAGAATTAAAAAAAAAAATTTTTAAGTCACTGCAGGGATAGTGTCACAGAACAAATACTCTCCCACTGAGTGAATTAAAACATACTGCAGCACTAAAAATCAGTACTAAAAATAATAAAAAGCCAGGCAGCTCACACACACAAAAAAATTTCATCAAGAATCTACAAATAGAAATTGCTTTCTTCATGTTATTTAAGTATAATCTAAATAGCATCATGCCTCTTTGTTTTAAATATGCAAAGATTTCCCTTAGCATAATGCTCAAACTTTAAGCTATTTATAAAGACTTCCTATTACATTTTTTGCTCTTTATCACCATTTCATTTTAATAAAAATTGGCTACAATGTAGCAATTTTGACATACCAACATCAAACATCCTAATTGGGTTTATGTTTGAGTAAACTTGCTTAGGCACATACTATAAATAAAACCATGTAAGTGTTTTACATCAGCATTTATAACATTTCTAAATAGCAGTTACTTTATTATGATATATAGTTATTACAAAATATAACACAGCAAATATATATGTTTGGGGGTTTTTTAGCCATAATTAGAGTTGACTAAGTTTCCCCTTGTTGCAGAAGAAACCACTGTTTGACTGGAAAAACTACACACTCCAAAAAGATAGGTATATGGACAGAATGCTGTCTGGTAAAGGCAGAAATACACATTACACAAAATGTGCTTCAGATGCTGTTGAAAAACAGCAGAATCTAAGTTACTTTAAAACTCACTATAATGCACATTGCTCAAAAATCATCTTAGAGAAACAAGTTTGGGGGAAATAATTAGCAGAAGGCTAAGTGACGGGTGGCTTTGGATTCCTGGATGTGTTTGCTAATAACTTATCTAGGCAGCTTGAGTGAAGAGAGGGAGAAAAATACTCTGCCGACCAATCAAAAATGGTCACACAGAACAACCTGGCACATTTGGGAGTTACCTAAGATCAGGATTCTAGAAGAGCTTCCAAGAAACCAAGTAGAAAAGGAAAAACCACTGTTTGAGGAGTTTAACAACTTATCCTCAGTTTAGTCTCAGGATGCCTCTTACTGGAGACCCCAGGCAAGCCCCACTCTGCCTCGCTGGCCTGGCTCCGGGGAGGAAGGATGCCGTTTGCACAGATGTCTCCGAAGGTCTCGTCTAGTCGTTTTTGTCCACAGCAGTCCTGCATCTGGCTTCCCTAGCAATCAAGCATTTCGTCTTAGTATTTAATAAGTGCTCCTGCCATGTGGCTCCACATCTTGTACTGGAGAAGGCAAAAATGAGCAGGAAGGGGCCCCTCTCTTTGTGCAAAGCTCATAACGTACCCCAGAGACAGATTCACGAAAGAGCGACAGCAGTCCTCTGCAGGAAACGCTTTATTCACAGAGGCACGGCCAGGGGTCAGGGATACTTCAAAAGCAAAGCTACTACCAGGGAGTCAATTCTGACTCTTGGAGACCCTATAGGTCAGAGGACAGCGGAGCCAGAGGGCTTCTGCAGCTGTAAATCTGGATGGGAACGGATAGCCTTCTCTTTCTCCCACAGACTCGCCCACCTTGTGGTCACCCGCGCAATGTGATCCACTGAGCCACCAGTGCTCCTAGGGAGGAAAGGGAATTGGGGAGCAGGAGGAGCTGGCAGGGAGCATTTTCTTAAGTGAAGGAACTATTAAATAGTACTCAGGGCTAAGCTGAGGTGGGAACTTAGCTCCAGTATTTAGAATGTTTTCTTAGTTCAGCACATGAGCCACCAGTCAATTTCCAGCCAATTCCAACTCCTGACCAGAAAGGAACGCACTCCCCAGTGTTTTCGATGGCTAATGTCTTGTTTTTCCAATAGCGCCAGGTCTACCTTCTTATGCACCTCTCTGTGGACCTGGCAGGCCAATCTGTAGGTTAGCAGCCAGTGTATTAACCATTTGCACCTCCCAGGGACTGCTAGCATGACACTCCTTCAAACTAGGTTTGGAAAAGTTCCCATTATCCTAGAGTTCCATTTTTTCATGAACTTTCTGAAGCCTCCTTGAACATCCCTTGAGTCGATTTTGACTCACAGAGCCTCTACATCGGGTTTCTGAGCTTTTGTAAATCTTGATTGGAGCAGACAGCCTCTTCTTTTTCCCTCGGAATCATGGTGAGCTTGAACAATCTGTGGTTGGACTGTGGCTAGCAGAACAACACCTACCCAACAACACTATCAGAGCTACTCTTTCCTCATATAGAGAAAACCAAAAGCAAAAGCAATTTCATAATTTCATGTCAACTTGAAGTGTACGGTGGAGTCTCATCTGTCAATCAGATCACAGCCTGATGGTGCCTCCCTGTGGGCATGACCTTCTCCCAAGGAGAGTCCTGGGAACCTCCCCCTGTCTCTTCTCTGCCTTCACCTTCCTGCTGATGTCACACCGAGAGTTGTGTGAGCCCTGCAGATGCATCCACTGCCATTGGAGCCGCAGACTTTGCACCCACCCCAGGTGATGTGCCTGCATTCTGCATCAAGGTTCATGGCTGCGTGAGTCTGAAGAGGAACTTATGGACTAGCATCAGACTTCTGGACTTGAGCTGGGTTGGACTGGGATGTGTTTGGGGGTGGGAGTGAGATGCTTTATTGGTGCATAATTGCTTCTTGATAGAAAGCTCTCTCTAACATATGTATGAGTGTCACTGGATATGTTTTTCTACTCAGTTCGGTCTAACACAACAATTCACTGCTATCAAATCAGTGCTGACTCACAGAGATCCTGTAGGACAGAAAAGAACTCCCCCATGGGGGATTCAAGGCTGTAGAATAAAGTCTCCTCTTTTTCACACAGAGCAGCTGGTGGGTTCGAATGGCCAATCTTGTGGTTAGCAGCCCCAAACGTAGGCCACGGCTCCATCGGAGTTCCCTTCCTGATACACAGCGGCTACCAAATGGGGAAAATGCCCCCAGACCCAATGGTTCTGGGTGAATAAAATATTTTCATCTCTTATGTTGAGGGAAGAAATGAAGTTGGGGCTTTCTAAAGGTAGAGGTGCATGCTCTGTTTTTCTCTGCAGGGCAGAATAATGCCTGCATAGGTGGCCTTCCTCTATCCACCCCCACAAGCTAGGGAGATCCGCTAAGAAGCCACAGGGGAAGACTGGCTACGGGAAGAGTGGGACGTTGTCACACTACCTTCCGGCATCAGACTCTGGGCATCTGTCCCTTTTTATGACACAGCTATGGGGATGAGAGCCTGAGCACCATGGCCTAGCCATAAAGCACGTTGATGGCCTCTGCATTTGCATGCGGCAGGTCTGTGAGCCCCCGACACACCACCAGCTCTTTTCACAAAGAAAACAGTGTGCAAGACAGAGAGACAGTGTGCAAGACAGAAGTGCACCTGAGACGGCTCTGCACTTACTGTGCACTCGTGGGCTTTGTCCCCGCCCCCCCCCCAACCCCACCCTTTGGAAAGTTAAAGCAGCCTCAAAAATAAAATCTATTCTAAAACATAGAAGAAAGAAATTTGCCATCTTTAAGCTGGGGTTCTTTAATTTTGTGAAGTCGCCAACTTGGGGCTGCCAAATTATTCGCAGTCTCTGAGATAAAGTGTTTTAGCACCCAAATATAAAACGGTAAAGATCATTCTAAATATAGGCACCTTCTTCCAAACACAAGTAAATTATCCACAGTAATCTCTTCATCTTTCTATGGCCCTCTGATGTCACTAGAGCTCTTTTCGTGCAAGCAATTAAACTCAATGCCAGCTAACTGAGGAGAAAAAATACACAATTTCTTGGAATGTTATGGAGCAAAGAGACACAGAGCCAATGGGGCATCTGGGAAGCTGGACAGAGAACACAACCCAAGCCGGGTGTATCCAGGGCCCAGGAGCTCAGCCCTCAGCAGGCCTCGTGCAAGCACAGCGATGCTATCAGAGGTGTTCCAGCCTTCCCTCTCAATGAGCCAATAGTTCTAGGAAAGGAAAGTTCAACGTCCCTACCTGGGTTGTGGGCCCAACCTCACTTATCTAACGAATCAATAAGGCACCCTAGGGAGTAGCCACCACACTATTGATTCCTACGAAACAGAAGAAAGGGAAAGGGAAACAAAGACTCTGAGAAGAAAGGTGTCCACAAGACAAAAAGCCTACCGAGCGACAGCTCCCCTGTGACCACAGCCTGGAGCTAACGACTGACTACCAAAGATGGGTCTGGCTGAGGGGGAGGAAACACAGAACAGCATCCAAATGCTTAAATGGGCTAGACTTACTGCACTGGCGGAGACCAGATGTTTCTGAAATTATTGTTCCAAGATACTCTTTCAAACTTAAACAAAAACTATCCCTTTTAGTTAAATAATGGATTGCTCATAACCCAAAGATTATCACCTGTTAGTAACTACATATATATATATATATATATCCACACATATCTACATGTATATATGTATAATTATACATATATTATTGGACTCTTACAGCTCTTATAACAATCCATACATCAATTGTATCAAGCACATTTATACATAGGCTGCCATCATCATTTTCAAAACATTTTCTTTCTACTTGAACCCTTGGTATCAGGTCCTCTTTTTTCCTTCCCTCCCTCCCTCCCTCATGACCCCTTGATAAATTATAAATTATTATTATTCTCATATCTTATACCATTCACTGTTTCCCCTCACCCACATTGTTGTTGTTCATTCCCCTCAGGTGTGTGGGGGATTGTACATCAATCTCCCTTTCTACCCCATCTCCCTCCACCTTCTCCCTACCTTCATGGCATCACTACTCCCATTATTGTTCCTGAGGGGTTCATCTGTCCTGGATTCCATGTGCCACGAGCTCTAATCTGAACTAGTGTACATTTCTGGTCTAGCCAGAGTTTTAAGGTAGAACTGGGGTCCCGATAAGTGGGGGGGGGGGAGAGAAGCATTAAAGAACTAGAGAAATGTCGTCTGTTTTGTCAGTTCTGTACTGCACCATGGCTGGTTCACCCTTTCCGTGGGACTCTTCTGTGAGGGTGAGGGGATGTCACATTGTCTACAGACAGGCTTTGAGCCTCCACTGCCCCCCAACACTTGCCTTGATATGGTTGTTTGTTTTGGATCTTCTGATGCCTGGCACCTAATCCCCTTGACACCTCATGATCTCACTCGCTGCTATGCTCCTTCCATGAGGGCTTTGTTGTTTCCCTGTTAAATAGCCACTGGTTTAACTTCAAGCAACTACCTCCTTTTAAAAAAACATCTCTTTGAGACCTATAGGTCAAAAATTACTCTAAATCAGGATGAGAAGGCCTGAGGGCAGGAAAAATCACATACTAGATGTGGCACAATGGGAGCTGAATGAATAAGAAATAATGACACTTTGGGGAAGTGGTCATCATTAGCACTGGATAATCAGTGCAGAAATTGTTAAACAAAAATCTTGTTATACTTTCACCCTAAATATGCACACACACACAACTTCTTTTTAAATAGCCACTGCTGAATCTTGGGTTTAAGATGATCTTAGTAGATACCAGTGTCAACTGGCATAAGATGGTCCACAAAGATAATGTTCTATTTTGATTAGTACTGACTGGTATCTTCAAAGTTTAAGAGAGGTCAGTTTAATGTGCCACCATTGGTTTCCCTCGCTACAGGAGAAAAGAGTAAAGAAAATTAAAGATACATGGAAGCAAACATGAAGAAGAACGTGGCATCAAGACTGGAGAAAGGTTTGTTAACAACTTGTGATGTGCAGGTGACAAAACCTTGTGAAGACACTGTCAGCCTGAACGTGTTTAGTTCTGTTGTATGGAGGGTTTCTATGAGTCAGAATACCTCACAGTGACGTGAAAACAGTAGCAATAAGAGAACTGCCGTAGCTACAGTGAGAGCAGGCACAATAGACTTGAAATAAATGCTATTACGAGAGACCAAGAGAAATAATCCATGATAAAAGGGCCACGCATTGGAAAGAATTTTGAAGGAGTCAACTCCTGGCTAAAGACCTGTATGATTTTCGGAGGCCTGACTCTCACTGCCATCAAGTCATTTCCGACTCACTGGGTGAACTGCCCCAGTGGGCTTCCAAGACTGTATGTCTTGATGGGCGTAGTAGGCATCATCTTTCCCCTTTGGAGAGCTGGGTGCTTGAAAAGTGCTGACCTTAGGGTTGGCAGCCCAACTCATTACCACTAGGCCACCAGGCTCCCTAGGCCGTTACGAAGGTCAGCAGGCCTAGGGGCAAAGCTACCCACTCCCACGACACTAGAGTCAAAGAATAGACATTCACTAAGAAAGAGTTACAATACTCCAACAAGCAAATGAGGAGCTGTTCAAAATCATTAGGCATTAGGGAGATGTGAATGAAAAACATAATGAAATACCACTAAGCATCCAGGAAAATGGGTGTAAAAAATACCAAAAGTGGATGAGGCTGGGGAGAAAAGGGGACCTCCACACATTGCTGGTAACACTGGGAAATGGTATAGCCTTTTGGAAACCGTTGTGTCAGTGTGGTAAGAGTTAAGCATAAGCCTGCCATGTAGTTGTGAAGTGTCATCAAGTCGATTCTGTCTCGCAACAACCCTGTGTGTGACGCACACTAAGACCCAGCAATGCCACTCCTAGGGCTTTATGCAAGGATATTTAATATATGCCCATACAAATGTATGTGCTAGAACATACTGTACCTTAAAAAGGCCATATAAATGAAAGAAGCCCAATGCAAAAGACTTCAAGCTGTATGATCCATTTATTGAAAATGTCCATTAGACTAATGGTTATGTGGGACTGGGGCTGAGGAGAACACAGTGCCTGACTGAAAACTGGCTCATGTAGATCTGGGGGCACAGACGTGTTGACAATGTGTTTACACTGAATTGTGTTGATAGCCACACAAATCTATACACTTGCTAAAAATCATTAAATACTTATAAGGGGGTGGACTTTGTGGCATTTAAATTACACTCAAATAAAAAATTTTAAAGTAGATACAATAGAAAGGAAAGGAAGGAATGAGGCTTGATTTCAAAAAGCATAATTAAATACAATCTCTATGACTTAAAACAAAGGTTTTTCTTTGTTTCCTGGCCACCGAACTTTTATTCAAACTTTTAAAAATTACACATGAAGGATATGACCTTATTTTTTTCTCACCAAAATTGTATGGGCTCTGGGATGGCTCAGTAAACAACAGTGATTTTATAATTCTGTAGATCCTAGAAAATATTGAGTGTTGCTCTTTTATTGGGCCTATTTCAGAGAATGCTGGAGAAATGGAAGGGGACTCTGAGAAGCAATCCAAATATCTAGATTGTTTGACTAATAAACCTTATAGTAAGTAATTTGGGCGGGGGGCATCACTGCCTCTGGTGGTTGTGGTCGCTACCCAGTGCTGCTCCTGAGAGCCACGGGTGGATTTGAACCGCGGGCCGCAGTCCCGCACTCAACCACTTACACCACTGGGGCTCAGCCCATAATAAGTAATCTGTAGGGCCTAAAAATCTTCTATCAGAAGCAGTAGCAGCTGACCTCCCTTGTGATGGACTTAAGGACTGTCTCCAAAGATCTGAACGATTCCACAGGGAAATGATCTGAATTGTTCTTTTCTCTTAATCAGAAAGGTAAATTTAGACCACACATAAATAACACCGACTGTAGCTGCCATCAAATACTGGAATAAAGGAAACTAGGATGTTTGTGCAAGCTGTTTCCTTGGCGATCATTAAGAATAGAAAAAGACAGCTTGAATCTAAAACCATCCCTGCCTGAGAGGTGCGACTTCGACTCTGTGACCTCTGGGTTCGGAGCAAGGCTGGGGGCAGGAAGGCACGGTAGCTGACAGCACACCTACCTCGATATCCCGGTTAAGCTGCTTCACTATGGCAGTTATGTTCCTGATGTGCTCCTCCAAGAAAAGCCGGGCCAGGCGGTCCCCTCCCCCTTTGCTTTGCATCTTTTGCAGACTGTTGACGATGTCGTCTTTGATCCGGAAGGCGTGTTCCACGAGGGCTGCGGTGGTTTTCTCGTGGCAGAGGATCCGATCTTCCAGCTGCTCAACCAGACTTACAGACGAGTAGGGCGCCATGGTCAGAGACTGGCTGTGTCGGGGCATGGTCCTCACTCTCCTGCGGAGGGAACCACGGCATGAGGCTCGCTCATTGCGCGGGAAGGGTGGGGAAACAGCAAAGTCAGCTTCAATCTCCACAGCGGCCATAATACAAAACACCCATCCCTACTTCACCTCATGCCCTTTGGACGCCTTGTCAGGAAAGACCATGCCTGCTGACGGGCATCGTGCTGGTAAAGTAGAGGGGCAGCGAAAGAGAGGAAGGCCCTCTAGGAAAGGGATTGGCACTGGGGCTGCACCACGGTCCCAAGCAGAGGAACCAGTGTGAACCAGCACAGGGCCGGACAGTGCGTGGTCCTGTTGCTCTGGTGGTCACTACAAGTCAGAAGTAGTTCACTGGCACCTAACAATGACAACAAACTAAATGGATTTCTGCTCCCCACCCTCCACCCCAAGGGTTTTCTTCATGAGTCAGGGAAAGCTGTGAACAAATAATTCATTCCTACAGAATTTAGGGTGCTGGTCTCAGACCCAATAGCCTCCAGGGTCCCAAGGCTATTAGAATTCAGCATTCGGGGCTATTTCCCAGAATGAGCTGTGCTTGTTTATTTACTAGGTCTCCTGGCAGGCCTGGCCGCAGCCTGCACCCTCCGCAGCAGGGGTTCTAAACTCCAATGGCTGCCGGGCTCTGGCAGATGATGTGACTCAGTGAAGCAAACAGGGATGGGAACTGGGGATAACTGGAAAGGGCCGCCCCAGCTGGAAGGAGCCATCACTCAGCTTCACCCAGATTGGCCATTTGGAAATGCAGGTCAAATGTCTTTGGTTTTGTTTTTCCAAATCTCCTGGTGTTTTAAGAAAAGCCAGAGAATCCAGGCTTACCTGAGTTTTAAATGTTGACAATGGATTTTAAAAGTATTTATGATTATGCAGGCCAAGCAAAATCTTTCAAATGGACTTCCCATTTGAAACTTCTTATTTAAAAAGGACAGGGTGTCTGGGCCCCCAGCCTCCAGGTTGATTTGACTGTCCATGGGAAGCTTGACCCTACCATGGGGCTCCGGTGAGGTCACTAACTGTCAGGCTTCTTGAGTGACCACCAGAGAAAGAAACCACACCCATTGCCACCGAGCTGACTCCAGCTCATCACAATCCTAAGACCTGGGGCTTCAGAGGGTGTCATTCAGGGAGCACCCAGTCTCATCGATAACCTTCTACGCTTGCCACGAGAGCCCTCGTGGTTCACAGCACCTGCAAGTTAGAAGCGAGGAGAGGGAGGGGACACAGTACTTCATTCTCCAGTGAACAAAACATGCTGGGATAACATGGCAGCCACAAGACATCACATAGCACAACCATCACACCCACTAGCAGCCCTCATGGGATCGGTGGAAAGGAAAAGTATACCTTAGATGCATATTTTCCATATATTATACCTTTCCTTGGTGACAAGAGAAGGAAATTTAGCGTTCCGTTGGGCCATTTTCTTTTTAATAATTCACATCTGTTGAGGGGGAAAAAAAGCATTAAATTACTTAACAGTTTGTATCTAGAACATAAATGGCCTCGTCTTATTATTATGTCATTAAGTGAATGGTAAGTTGTGTTGGCACCCTGATCAGTTGTATCATTAAAGGCCCGGTGTCTTACACATTAAGTAAACATCAAATTTTTTCCAAGTAAGAGGAAAAGAATAGAACAAA